>JAMWEH010000590.1:0-25735 GCA_024721245.1 Mitragyna speciosa | reverse complement strand
GGCTCGATTTATCTATGTGCCTGTAGTTTGTGATCCATGACCATGGCCCTCCAATTCCTATAGATATATATATCTACATGAATATGAATATGATACTTTTATTTTACCAATTATTATTTGACCAAGCATTTAAACAATATTGATTTGAGCATTATGGCTGCACATAATATTTATTAGGGGTATATTTTACCAGATCTCATGTTATAGGTAGTACGGAGTTTCGGTAGTTTTATGCGGACAAAGTGCCGAGGCGAAAACGCACTTTGTGGAGTTAGGAGTCGGGACCTTCTCTCGGAGCCACGCAGTGTGAAGATAATCACGTGACGTCACCATTGAAAAGGGCGAAGGTAATTGGATGGGCTGCTGCTGCTGCTATGGAATTTTGGAATGGTGGGGGGCATAATATCTATCGGACGGTGCGTAATTATTCATATTATTCCCATGCTTTGTCTGAGTAGGAAACGAAAGGGACTTGGGGCTTTGTCCACATTCGTTAACTTGAAATATCAACCAACTCTGAGTCAATCTGAGTACATTTTTCTATTAAGCGTAATGAACATCACATTCATGGTATTAGTGTTGTGTAAGTAAAGGTTTTACAACCGTATAGTACAAGGATTGTTTTATGCAAATAAAGGGTACGGGTGAAGTTGTTACTTTCACTAAATGTACTGCTGATTTTATCTCTAGATTAGACTAGATGTTAAAATTAGAAGCGACTTCGGATCATTTTATATTTTAGTCGATATGTTTTTTAAAATTAAATTTTATAAAGATTAAAATCAATTGAGAATAAATTTATAGTAAAAAAAAGATGATCCTTTGCTTAATTAAACGTAACAGATTGATAACATGCAATGTATATTCAATATCAGTTGATAATTGTAGAGGTTCTGCCGGGGGCCATTCGACCAAAAATTTGAATTACTCTATAAAAAAAAAAAGAAAAAAGATCTACGGTTGTATTTCATGTAGTACACTAATGACTGCGTATCTTGTGCTTTACTTGCACAAGAATTTGTACACCGCACAAAACAATCTCCAGGCTAATTTATTCATTCTGTTCTGCCCTTCTATTCTACCCCCAATATTACTATAAACTAAAAAATTGCACGCGCATATGACAGCAGGGACCCACAATGAGTCAATCAGCACCGCCCAACACTTTTCTCTCACTCTCTCTCTCTCTCTCTCTCTCCATACTCGCCGTCTCGTGTCTTCTCTCTCTTCCTCTTTTACTGTAGAGTCAACATCAATGTGGGACATGCTTAGGCCCTTATGGACACTAACTCAGGCTCCCACTTGCCCGCCACCTCTGACGGATTCGATTCGCCGCCAATCCAAGCCATCCATCTAATTGAATTCCGATACACAGTTTGCGGAAAAGTAGTGGCAGTGCTGTAGCAGATTGGGAAGGGGCATTATTACTTGCATCGACTGGATTTCTTCACTTGAACTATACAAATTGTGATGCACAATGTACAAACAATTCGACAGAGCTTGTAAATAATTCACATGATAGCTGTTTGTGCATGTATTTTTCTGATTAAAATCAAGCTACCTCATGTACCAGCTTTTAATTAATCACATTTTTACCAAGAAATAAAACAACCCTAAATAGACATTTTTCGAGTCCGTTCAATTAACAAGAATGCTCTCTCTCTCTCTCTCTCTCTAAAGTGAGGGATAAGTAATTTTCAGTTCTTTTGACAATTGTTCGATTAATCCCGAGATTGATACGTTTCTGTGTCGAAATTTAATTTTGGGGCCTCGGTCAAAGAATAATTGAATAATTAATCAATTTGTTTGCAAAGTTTCCGTCAATTTCGATGCCTGTGAACACTTCTTTTCCCTGTACAAAACATGCATGCTAGAGGATTCTAACGTGGAAAGACGAATATGGAAAAAGGCAAATTAACCAAAATTTTAAGTATATATGTAAAATGCAGGATTCTTTTAGATTATAAGTTTCGAAGTCCAAAATTCCAAACATTCCAATATTATGCATGCCTCTCTACAATGTTTCACTAGAATATAACTCTTATCAATGCTTTCTTTTGTCGTTAGCAATGTGCAAAGAAATTTGTTAACCTCAGCACTGTATTTAATGTCGACAGGAGCATAATAACATGGGAAAAGTATATAATACATCACGTGCATTGTCACGTGGTGTACTAAAACCAATAATTTATCGTCATGTGATAATAGTGAGTCATATTTTATATTATTTGACGATATGTGATTGGTTCTAATGCACCACGCGACACATCACGTAGTGCACGCAATACTCACTCAATAACATGTGGTTCTTCTCAGACAGTCAAGCAGTTATCTAGTTAGGTCTGCTAATCAAAGTACATATCAAATCAAACTACAAACATTTTAGTGATTGGGTACAGCATCATCAGTCCCACGTTACATAAGTTGAACCTAGACCATTCGACTTGACTAACATGACACATCTCTACTCAGAGTAGTCCACAATCTCTCCACCTTAGCCGCCCCCTCACCAGCCAATAGGAGTCTTGAAAAGCACAATTATAAGAGATCTCATTCTTACTTACCTAGTCATTTAAATTGTAAAGATTATTCTGCATCATATCATGTCCTAACAAAAAGATAAATACGGATATAACTATTTTTTTCCTTCACCTTTTTGGGAAGCAAAATCCTAGGAGCATACTTGAGTGGGTATTTAATTAAGCAGAAGTTCAAGTGCTCTCTCTTTGAGACAAATATGGATCTCAATTCATCATATATATATAAGGTAAGATTATTCCTATGTGGTACAGGAATAATGCTATGGTGATGTGCCTTAACTTATTGCCATCTTTTATAATGAAATTTTATTATTCATTTAATTTAAATTACAATCAATTAATAACATTTAATCACTTATTTTCATAACACATGTTACCCGAAGCCCTCATAATTTTTGAGGTGTTCGTCCCTATAATGTGGGTACCACTTTAGGTATATATGAAAGTGGTAAGCAGGACCTGGAATGAGGGAAGTAGATACGATACAGATATGCTGACCGATCATACAGTCATATTATGTACAGACCTCAGGGCTATAGGCAGTTAAATAAGAAAAACTCAAACCAATTTACGAATGTGAAATTATTAATTGTTAGGATGGTTTAATCATTAATGCATTCTCAACTGTTTAGATGCTTTTTATCCAGTCATCAACACCCCTCCATGTTTTTCATTCATTGTAACGTCTTTCGCAAAGAAGGAAAGAAAGTGCTGATACTCAACTATGCTATGTTGATGATCAATGTATCCTCTTTTCTAATTTTCCAGCAACTGTGCTGAATGCGATAAAGTGAAAATTTTTCTCAAAAAAAAAAAAAAAAAACTATGTTATGTTAAATCGAACATTCTGACGAGCATGTGAATGTATGGGGGGGCACACTGGAGAAATTATTGGTGGCTGGTATGCAGCGATCTTATGAGGTGCACTACTAAGTTCTTGACTTTTAGAGCTTAAGCACTTCCAATCTACAAGTTTCTCTTTTGATTTTAAATTTTGAAAGGAGTTCGAGTTTGTACTTGCATGGAAAATTTATGCACAAGTGCAAATAGTTACTTTCTTCTAAAGCCAAAAAAAGGGGGTTCCTATCTATATCCACATAGAAATCAGCCCAAGTCTTTGGGGGTAATTTCATGTGTTTTGTGAACCATTTGAAGAGACGACATTTGTTTCTTGTGTAGTAACATTAATGAAAAATTTTTAAAAAAAATCGATAAATAAAATCTTACTGCGTAAGTTGATGTGTACAGTTGATGTATTGAAAATATTGTAGTTAAAAAGCGGTAAACTCCTTTCCTTAATTGCAATCAAAACAGATTGTCTTTTCATTAAACGCGATGTGCATGTACATATCCATGCAAAAGCAAAATGATGCGTACATGAAAAGTAATCTCACCCTGATTGAAGGAAAACAACAAGAAGTGCATGCTTTATATACAGTTGTTGACTCGGATTTCTTAATACTGGTCTCTAAATGAACAAATCAAACAAGATAAGAGAGGAAAACTTTTGCCCACTAAAATTATGAACCATTTCACATCAGTGAGTACTTGTACTGTTCTCTAATTAATTTTTGAAATAAAATGACTGAATAAAGGACCAAATTTCAAACGCATTTAGTAGAATTAGATGTAATATCAACTGTCAACCAAGTTGTCATTTTTACATCTTTTACTTGCACTTCTTTTTTGGATACACAGAGATTTTGGTGAAAGTGATATAAATGAATTTAATATGTATTGTAAGTATGCTGCTATTTTGTCGTCATGGCTAGGGGAGAAGAAAGGGAAAAGCAATGGAGCCAAAAATTCCCTTTTTATTTTTGCAAAAGCAATAAGAAGCCAAATCAGACACAAGTTTAGTTTTACTTTATAGTTTTCGGTACAGCCTTAAATAAAGTAGATACTACCACAACATCGAAACTTTACGGATATTAAGACCTGATAAAATTCATGAGCAAAGCAATTATGCATAGTCGTGTTAGCTTGGCAAAGTAATTTGCATAGGGTTCAAAATATACCATTTGCACTTGATTAAAGATCATAAATTGGCGAGTTAATATTCTAGTTGATAAGTTTTTATCAAACTGAGTTCGAGTAACTTGAATTCTTTTTCTACAATTATAAAACTTTATACTTGGAAAGCAGAATGTGAGAAAAAGTGAAGATTGAAACGAATTAAAACTTGATTTCATTAGCGAAAAAGCTTAAATTGGAGTCAACTAAGCCATGGTTCACGTTTAGAAGGTGCATTAGTTGTCTTTATTGATTTCTCCATTCCAGAGTCCACCATTCTATAGCTTACATCAGAATTTGGAGTTTAACAATAATAGCTGCATTTCCTTTTTGGGCAACATCTTTATTCTATCCCGAATTCCACTAATTACTTTTTATGCCATTTAAAACTATTGAGTGACTTATGATGCCTATAATCTTCTATTCTACTTCTATTCTATTTTCCTTTTCACTCGTTCATATTCAAAGTATGAGGTGACCAATTCAAATGGTCAAAGCCTAACTTGATATGAGGTTTTTTTTTTTTTTTTTTTATACGAGTTTTATATAAGCATTTCGCATACAGTAAATCGATTCATGATGTACGAATACATCTGCAACAATAACATAAGTTAAAAGGAAGAAAAACAAGAAATGGCATAGAAGATGACATTGTACAAGTATTTATGTTACTACACAATTGCCTGGGTGAATTTGCCGATATCTTTTCTTTTTTTTATTCCCATGATATGCTTAATTAAAGTCCTGAACTATTATTGTTCAGTGACTGATCATTAATTTCAGAAAAACCTTCCCACTTGACAAGAAAAATCCAATGGTTAACTATTCCGCTTTTTGGGTAAGAGTTAATTATCTTTCTCAAGTATAGTACTTGTTCCAACTAGTACTACAGTCAGAAAAGATAGCGCCACCGCAGGATATATGTTTAGACACAACCACCCACGATATAAGAATTAATTAATGGTATTATGAGACAGAAAATTCTTCCACTGACAAAATAATATTATAAAAACAATTATAAAACATAGTGAAAATGAATGTTATTGACAACTCTTTGCACATACGCACATACAGCACATACAACGTCCACAAAACATCTCAAACATTCCTTTTCCTGCTTTTATATCCACTTGCCAGAAAGCAGGTGATTTCCTCTTCTGAAAAATACTCAGCCTTCTCTCTTTCTTCTCTGCCTAAACATTCTTTCCATCCACCCATGGACACTGCTCAATGGCCACAGGTACAGAGATCCAAAATGTTTTGCTATTAATTCTACTGATGATCATCTTTATCATCTTATTTCTATATTATCTGCGTTGATTTAGTTCTTGTAAGATATTTTTAAGCTTAGTGCTTTTAAGTTAGCATGTGCTAAGCAATTTACAAGCTTCTCTAATTGGATGGAAATTACTTTTTCAAAGGTTGATGGTTGATTATGGTGTTGAAAGATAGTGCAAAGTCCCCACTTGTTCATCAAGTCCTTTCATAGCTTTTGCTTGTTTTGCACTTTTCCTTTCTGTGATGAAAAAAGTTGAAAGAAAGATTAAATCCCCATATAAAAGCTGATCATATTTGTATATTTATAATTCTTGAAATGTAAAGCACCTGACTAGTTTTGTATTCTTCTCTCCTGTTTGTATCTTTTTCCCTTCTTACTTGAAAAAAACTTTACCTGCTGTGCTGATTCATTCATTTGATCTTTGTAGTTGGAAACATTCGACATGAGTAGTTTCTGTTTGCCTTTTTTCATTTTCTTTTCATTTTTTTTTTCTTTTTTTAGGAGATAGTGATGAAACCAATGGAAGAGATAGTAGTACCAAATGGTAGTAGTACATCATGCTCAAAGCCAGGTTCTTTAGAAAGGAAAGTTAGGCCTCAAAAAGAACAAGCTTTGAACTGTCCAAGATGCAATTCAACCAACACCAAGTTTTGTTACTACAACAACTACAGTCTTTCACAGCCACGATACTTTTGCAAGACTTGTAGAAGATATTGGACTGAAGGTGGATCTTTGAGAAACATCCCTGTTGGAGGAGGTTCAAGAAAGAACAAGAGATCATCATCATCTTCTTCTAATTCAGCTACTACTTCATCTGTTTCATCAACAAAGAAGCTTCCTGATCTAATCCCACCATCCTCCAATCAAAACCCTAAGATCCATAATGGCCAAGATCTCAACTTGGGATTTTCAGCCAGTCATGACTTCAAGACCATCAGTGAGCTCATCCAAGTTCCCAACTTTGATAACAATGACAAGGAGGACAACAACTTGACTTCTTCCTCTAGCAATTCTGCTACTTCATGTCAGCTTTCAGCTTTAGAGCTGTTGACTGGGATCACACCAATAAGGGGATTAAATTCCTTCATGCCAATGCCAATTACAACTGATCCCACTATAGTTTACTCGTCTTCCGTGGGGTTTCAACTGCCAGAATTTAAACCATCTCTAAGCGTTTCTTTGGAAGGACTGGGAAGTAGTGCGGGCTATGGAAGCCTCCATGGTGTGCAAGAGTCAAGCGGGGGGAGGCTTTTATTTCCTTTTGAAGATCTGAAACAAAGTACTACTTCAACTGATTTTGATCAGCAAAATAAAGATCAGCATGCTGATTCAACTGGATATTGGACTGGAGTATTAGGAGGAGGAGGGGGAGGATCTTGGTAAACAAAGAAAATGAAAAAAGAAAAAAGAATTTTCCTATTATTTTTTACTTATTTTTTATACTTTGGGGTTCTCTGTTAAGTGTCTAAAGGTGGGGTGATTTGTTTGGATTTCTTGAAAACTAACTCATAGGTTGCAAGAGGGTTCTTTCTTTACTTCATAGAATGCAAGAGGGTTCTTTTTTTACTGTCTCCTGTATTTTCTCTTAGATTTATAGTGTCTTTACTCTTGAATGAAAAATGGTGGGAGTTTTGGAGCTTGTCTGAGGTTGGCTTCAGAGTTGAGACTGCTTCAGTTGAGACGACCTACAAGACCAATTAATGGCAGATGATAAATATTAAAAAGTTAAGGCCCAGATTTTTGAAGGGCAAAAGATAGTGGGAAGCTACACGCAAGAATGCTTTTTAACAATGAATGTATATGAATATTTCTTCTGTCAAGAAAGAAAAAAAAAAAGGCGAAGGAAACCCACTGTAAGATGGCCATTTGCTTAGTGTTAACTGGGACATTTTCAAATAACACACCGTATAAGTTTGTACTAGTTTCTGTAGATTGAAAAAAATGCTTTGTTCTTCATCGTTTCTTCACGAATTGTGCCCGTATATTTGGTGTCACTTTTGGGAACTGAAGTGTGGCATTTTTTCCCTTTCACAGTCTTCATATTTGTTCGTGTCAGTCTACTCTTAACAGGTACATTTAAACTTTAGCCAAAAAATGAGATTGTATTGGAGTTCTATACTCCAATTTCTAAAATTTAGATATATCTATTCCTTTGAAAAAAAAAAAAAGAGAAAAAAGTATGCCTCAATTTACAATTTAACCGCTTTTGAGTTCAACATTCGCATGGTATTTCATCACTTTAGGCTTTAATTTATATAAATACTATATGATATCCTGATATTGAAGCCATATGAGCAGCACTATGGAATGGGAGAACTTGAAACCACATACTCTACTAATTAGGAAGAGCAGAACTGTCTTGATCCTACATTATCTTCGCATGCATGATACAATTTTTCAAGCATACCTTGCTAGTTGCTAATTCATAGCATTCGACTTGCTTTTACTATATGTAGTCTGTATACCTGCCTCAATCAAGTTCACTACTAACTTCCATATGTAAATCCCAACGGTTTGATTCTCAGCTGGTAAAAATTTAGTTAATTATACCATGGTCAGGTCCGGTATCATGTTTCTGCGACTAGATACTATCTGATGAAAGAACAAGAACAAGAAAACACAATGTTTTATGTTTGAACATGGGATTTTTTTAATTTTTTCCTTGTAAATTATTATAATAGTACTGGTATTAATTCAAGGGATAATTACAGAAACCTCCCCTGAGGTTTCTGACAATTTCACTTGGCACCCCTTAAGTTTCAAAAATTACACAAACCTCCCTTACATTTATTGTTTTAGTAACAAGACCTCCCCTATCAACATAAGTTTTAAATGAAAATCCAATTTTGCCCTTTTAATCTAAAAACCAAAAAAAATAATATATATATTTTTTACCACTTGAACTACCGCCACCAACTTTATGAACACCGCCATTAGCAACCACAAAACAATCTCACCAACACCGGTACACCACTGCCAACTAATCAGGAAAATAAAAATAAAAAATTCATTTTGTTTTTACCGCTTGAACAACAACCACTACCACCACCATATTACGCTAGCTCTATTTTTATCAGTTACCACCATCACAAGCAACCGTATTATAGAGGCAAAATTCATAAATATTCCCTAGCAATACATCCAAATCTATTTACCCAAAACCAATTATATATTAGTAACTTTGTAACTTCCAAACCCTAAATTCATAAATCAATTTGCAAATAATAATAAGAATAATAAGTCAAGGGTTATTATAGTCATTTTAAGTGGCCAAGGGAGGTTAGTGTAATTTTTCAAACCTCAGGAGTGCCAAGTGAAATTGTCAGAAGCCTCAGGGGAGGTTTCTGTAATTATCCCTTAATTCAATCACTCTACATGAACAGTACTAGTATTTCAATCACTTACATTGCATTTGCTACAATTACGGCAAAGAAATAAAAAGTGCCAATGGGCGATCATTGCTTCCCCCGTGTCATATTCGCTATCTTTCTTTCTTTTTTTTTTTTGTGGGAAAAATTTAGAAAGATTTAGAAAGATCTGACGAAGCCTACTTTTTTTAGTCATGCGAGGAACCCACAAACATTCCCCTCGGCCAGTGTGTAAAGGAATAATAATAGTACTTAATAATCTTCCCCACTTAATTCATCTAGATCTGGTGTCTGACTCTTGAGTTGAGTCTGAAACCTCCATATTTGTTTAATAGGTTTATTTTTTTTTCTTTGCTGTTTCCCACTTTCCTTAATGACATTCCGCTGATTGATGTAGATGTTATGTCATGCTTTCTCGTACCCGTCTCTGCTCTAGCGGAGTGGCCGTCTCTTTCTCTTTGTTAAATTTTGATAAAAATGTCTTGCATATATATGTATATATATATGCTCTCCCTCTCCCTCTTAAGCTGACTGGGAAGCTGGAAAGCTATTGCCTATGTAGATGTAAAACAGCAATCATACTTCAATGAGTTTGACAAATGCGACCAAAGCAATAACTAAATAAATACTTTAGTATTTAAAAATTTTCCATGCTCAATGGTGTATTTTCAACCATAGAACTAATGAGACTCAACTTCAAAAAAAAAAAAAAACTAATTAGACTCATAATTCCTTTTAAATAGTGTGATTAACTGCAGCATTGAGATGACATTCACTAATTCACAACCACAGAGAGAGAGAGAGAGAGAGAGAGAGAGAGAGAGAGAGAGAGAGAGAGAGAGAGAGAGAGAGAGAGCCACGACGCATTTATAGGACCCAGAAGAAGTAAATTGAACTTCCACTTTTTTAACGTACATGTAGCTGCAAAAATAGCTACTAGCACCAGCCAAGCTTATTAAAGGAAGATGCTGTGAAGAGTTGGCCGTGCTTGTTGTATTCTGATATTCTACTTCTGGCCCAACAGAATGCAAAAGTTTAGAAAAAAGCAAATGCACCTTAAATTCACAAGTGACAGCCCATACGAACATCATAAAGAAAGAGATAAAACTCCAATAAGGCCAGCCAAGTTGACAAGGTTCTTCCTTGCTGACAACTGCACCAAGCAAAAGTACCGAGTCTGATCACCTTTTCTACGAATACACCAAGTAGCAGGAACAAATGAAAGACGACGAAGAAGAAAAGATGAGCTAAACTAATTATTGAGTATGACATGCATCATTGCAAAAAATGTCCATCTCATTTCTTCAGAGGCTCTCTCCATACAACATTATGTTCATATTTGATTTCTTAGTTATCAAGCTCGTAGAATTTATAAATTATGCAAAAACTGTCTGTTCCATGTCTCCCTAGAATGAAATACTGTGATAGCTGCCGAAAATTTCTGTGAGTTAGCATTGCCAGTACATAAGCTGTACAAGTTTATTGCCAATATACTGCTTACTGAATGCAAAATTCAAAACAGAACTTGTATAGCATTCTTGATCTTCAGTCACTGATCGGCATTGATCCCAAAAATGCGAACCTTATGCATATGGGGGAACTTGGCAACCACCAGAACAAAAACTGCAACTGTATTAAAAAACAGCATTGGATGTTGGTAATTGGTAGTGTGTGAAGCTATTAAGTACCTGCCATGATGAAAAAAAATCATTTGCTTGATCAGCAAAAGCAGTTATTCCATTTGACATTGTGCTAAGAACCCAAAACCAAGAAAGTGTATTCTACCCCATTAGCTAGCAGGGGGGAAATGACAAAAAGTGAGAAAGGAAAACTAATGAACATTAATGTGTGATTTCACGAAAGCGAAAGAGTAAAATTTTCTGTAAACCCTTGCTCAATAATGACTTCCCCTAGTCTGATAGGATCCAAATTAATTGAAAAAAGAATGGAAAGACGCACAACCAATCCAGTAAAGAAGAAAACAAAAAATTTGACTCTCTTTCCAGCATATTCTCATTGTTTAAAGTAATACTTTTACCTTTCTTATTACACTCTCAGTGAAAATGTGTTAAGACGAGCAGAAAATTACATTTATTCAGAGAGTAAACTCAATAGTTATATCATTTAGCTTCACATTTATGATTTCACAGATACTGTAAAAAAGGCTGGCAGTAATTAAGACCTTATACAGGTATTCAAAGAAGTCTTGAGCTGCTGCATACAAGCAGAAAAAATTCAATAAACTGAAATGAACTCTGGAAGGAAATGCCAATCATAAACACTAGGACAAATGCAGTAGCAACCTGGTACTGAAGTGAGGGATCCTATAATTTAAGAAAACTAAAACTAGACATCCATCCATAGACTTTGGACAATCATATTTTATCGAATGAGCAGAAACTAAAACCTTTCTTCTTGAAACGTTTAACAGATCAAAGCAGAAGCTAGCCTGTGGTGCTTAAAAGTACTATCCAAATTAGCCATAAACTGCCCTGAACAGAAAGAAGGGAACCTTAGGCAAGAATAAAGCAACAGTCTTTAGTCTTCTTTAACACCTTTGAGTGCATGAGATGCACAACAGAGAATTTGTATACCGTAGTTGTTGAAAGCTAAATCGCAGAACTTACTGACAGAACTAAGAGTTTATGTGCTCCGAGCTTCTGACATATGCCATTCATTAAGCTAAGCATAAACTATCCTCAACTCTTAAAGAAAAAAACATAGCTTGATATTATCTAAATAATTAATTCCAAGAGTGAAGCTCATTCTATTTTCAGTCTGCATTATTTATAGTTGCAACAGAATGGCATGCTCTGGATATCATAAATCCTGCTAAACAGTACATGATGACATGATCAGGAAAAGATGGCAGATGAGAAATACTTACAACACGACAGGAACAACAGTAAGGAACTTTCTATTGGGAGTGAGTTGCTTGCCGCTATCTATCTGCTCCCACCAAGTCAACCTGTTGTAGATACCCTGATCATCGGCAAATGGTGTTCCCTTCTTCCAATGAAAGAAGTGATATGTAATCTGATAGAACACAAATCAATTAATTAAACTCTTGTCTCATCAAACATATTCTCAACACATGCATGGATTCTGCAATTTCAAACATTAAATAATTAGTCAATTTGACAGTAAATGGATTTATGTCAGGAGCTTTACAAACTTCGATCAGAACAGATGCATTAGCATTAAGCATATGATGAAGTTACAATTTTTCTTGAACAGAAGATGCTTCTGAAACAGAGAAATAAGCAAAACTACATATTTCACAAATTCAAGCAGACTAGACACTCAAGTTCTATGCTGACAGAGACACAGACGATAAAACAAATAGGTCAAACTCATGCTATTGCATTTAGGTGCAAAAGCACAAGGTTAGGGACTTAGGGTATACCAAGGGTAGAATATGACAGGAAACTAACTATTAAGAGGCAATATGGTACAAGTTCTAGCCAATAAACCCATGGTCGATACTGTTGAATTAATAATGGTCTATGAAGGGTAAAGTCTGAATTGACCTTCTACCCTATCCTGATGAAAAAGAAGAATAATTTCAAATCCAATATCTACAAAAAGATTTTGCACTACAACCCAGCATGGCAAAATACGTATGTCAAATATCCACCATAACAACAACTAATATCCAATTTTAGTTTACTTTCAAAAACTAAAAAGTCCAAAATATGCAACCATTGACTAATGCTACCAATTCCAACCTTAATTCATGATATGAAGCACAAGTATATTGTTACTGTTTTTGATATTTACTTAATGAACATTTATGCTAGTTATCAAGGTCATGTGTAGTTGGTATTTAAAACTGATCTATTGTCCATATATTGTGTTGCTACTCAAGCTAGTCTCTGTAGAAAATAGAACATCACATGTGTTAGTATTACACTTTGTGATAATGAAATAAAATGTTGGGTTGGTTTCATTCATCTATTATATTTCACATCTTGTTAGAAATAAAAATCAAATCTTTTCCAAGTTCATAAGATTGAACCCACTTTAACACAGTTGAGAATTACATGGTCTTGGGTTACCTCATACCCTGCCCCATCAATTGAAGACAAAGCATAATGGTTTCATATTCACCTTATACACCTATTTTTTCAAGATAAGATAGAGTTCGAATCGAATAAGCTAAAACTGCAGAATTCGGAACCAACAAAGAACATGGTAAGTATAGTAATATTGTTTTTGGCCTCTAACTATCCATACCATATCAAACCTCTGCTCGCCCCCAAAACTAGGTCTATATCCTATTGTCAGCTCAAATGAAAAATCCCCCTTGCTACCAGTTGCCATTAATTAATGACATGAGTACCAATTTATTAGATAACCAAAACAGGTTCCAATTCAATAAAACTAAAATCAAATGCAACAGAATGAAAATCTTAAACCACAATGCAAAAATGTCCCGGCTAATATTCAGCTTACGCATCTAAAACCCGAGGTGGACCAACCAAAAGACAAGCTATACTTAGAAAACCCCCCAAAAACATCATCTTCATATACAACCAGTTTAGCCCTCTAGTTAAAATTCTATAATCAAACCAAAGCAATTATCCATTAAGGATATAAACACATTCAGGAACGAAAAAAAAATATATAATAATACAGGTAATACAGGGGGGAACATCCTATAATACACAAATCAGATTTCAAAAAGCATCCAAACTCAGAAATCAATGCCCGGAAAGGGAAAAAAAATGACAATAACGGAAAAATAAAAGCGAAAAATGAAGAGCTAAAAAGGTAAAATAGAAAAGGGAGGCTTACAAGGGAATGGGAAAGGTGGACAATAGACCAGGCGATGCCGGGAGAACAACCGAAGACGGAAAGAACCATCAACCAAGTGAAGAATAGGATCAAAATGTAAGTGGTCCACACCCCTGGATAAGTGAACCACTCGGTATTCCTATTCAGATCCGTGGGCGGCACAGCTTTCACGTACAAATTCGCCATTCTGTCTATTACTTTTTCTTCTGGTAATTAACTGGTGTACTACTTATCAGGCAATCTTCGATTTAATTCTCAATGACCCTTTTTCTCCTCAGCTGCCCTCTCTATAATAATGATAGGTTCTAGTATATATCAATCAAGACCCCCAAAAAAAAAAAAAATCGATCTTTTTAAAATATATATTAGTATGGATAACTACGTTGTTAATACAAATCTACTGGCATATGTTTGTGAGCACAGTTTTTGCTGCTGCATAAAAAAGATAGAAATGAAAAATACATAGGATGGTGGGAAGGAATTAAGGATATTGGTGTTTAGATATAGATGTGTACAGAGGAAGAAAAGAAGGCGAAGACCGAGGAAAAGAGAGGGGAAGAAAGAAAGGGGTAGGTTGATAAAGCATCAATGCGTCTGGGAGGCAATGGCATTTCGGTTGTCAGCCGCGGACCCAACCAATGGGCCTTCTATTTCTCTTTTTTTTTTTTTCACTCTATTCTTTTCTTAGCAATTTTTTTTTTTTTTTGTGGCTCTTTCATGTGTTGATAAAAACAATGGAAAATAGATTCTTACACACTGCTATATTTGTGACCTATTGGGATAGGGGGGTTTAGAAAATTTTTAAAAGCAATTGTTTGAAATATATATTATTCAGATATTACAAATTTGTGAATTAATACATGAGTGATCCCAAAATGAGTTTGTATTGAGTTTTTATTTTTATTAGAAGTTGTATCACGCTGCTAAATCTATCAACTTATATAAAGTTTAGTCAATTTGTATTATCAAGATTTCATACACTCAGTTTTGTGACTATCGAACCCCTAATATATGAACATTATGCGTTGTATCCCATCACACCATCGGGTGATTTTATGGTCTCATTCCTTGTATTAACACAAAATCATACCAGATTTATGTCGGGCTAAAATTTAATGTAGAATGCAGCTGTAAATGAAAAACTCCAACTCTTGACACTGTAAGCATAGGGTTCCGAGGGCTAATTTCTAGAAATATAGCCAAAAATAAAATTTATCCCCAAAATGGGTCATTTTTCTTTTTTTTTTTTTAATTTTACAGTGTTGCTGCCAACACTGTTGGCGGCAACACAAAAAAATTTGATTTTATTTGCACTCCAGTCCTTGAAGGACTGGAGTGTAATTTTTCATAAAGTTAAAAAACAACAAAACGTAAAAAAAATAGAAAGAAAGTGAAATAGTGCGGCAACACTATTTCGGTTATTTGCAATCCAGTCCTGAGGACTGGATTGCAATTTACCAAAAGAAAGCAAAATTTATAAAAAAAAAAAAGAAAAAAGAATGAACAGTTTTGCCGCCAATCAAGTTGGCGGCAAAACATAGTTTGCAAATAAAAAAATTAATTAAAAAGAATTTAATTTTTAAAAATAATTTTCGGTAAAATAGTGTTTAGGGTTAAAATAATTTTCGGTAAAATAGTGTTAGTTCAACACGAATTTGTTTTTTTTGTTTTGGTCAAAATATAAAACTAAAACATAATGGACAAAATATTTCCAAACAAAATTGTTTAATTTTTTTAAATTACAATTTTAAAAACGATAGGCCAAAATTCAAAAATAGTTTTTTAAATTTTGAATAGTGTCACCACCAACTAGGTTGGCATCGACAATTTTTTAAATTTAAGGTTTTAAAGGTTTTTAGGCTTTTTTGGGATAAGGTGTTTGAGATTAGGGTTTCAAATTTTAGGTGTTTTGGGGATATAAGGGTTTAGGATTTATGAAGTAAATAAATTTTTAATTCATTTGAAACAAAATTATGTAATTTAGGGCTTGGGTTACAATTTACAATTTACAATTTAGGGTTTAGGGTCTAGGGTTAAACTTTTGGGGTTTAGAGTTAAGGTTTTCGGATTTTAAGATTTTTTGGATTAAGGTATTTTGGAGATATAAGTTTAGGATTTCAGGTTTAATCCTATTTCAAACAAAATTATGTAATTTAGGGTTTAGGATTTACAGTATAATTATAGTAATAAATTGATATGTTTGAGGTTAAAGGTAACTTAAGAAATAAAAACAAAATATGACGACAAAAGACGCCAACCATGTTGGGGGCAACATTATTTCACTTTCTTTTTTTTTTTTTTACGTTTTGTTATTTTTTAACTTTATGAAAAATTGCACTCCAGTCCTCCAAGGACTGGAGTGCAAATAAAATCAAATTTTTTTGTGTTGTCGCCAACAGTGTTGGCGGCAACACTGTAAAATTAAAAAAAAGAAAAGAAAAATGACCGGGTCGCCGCCAACAACATTGGCGGCAACCCTTAACCTAGAAACCAATCTCAATCCCACCCATTTTGGGGATAAATTTTATTTTTGGCTATATTTCTAGAAATTAGCCGGGTTCCGAGTGCATAAATTTCCCTACGGCGCCAATCGATCGGTTGTAACAAACCAAAGGTTTACTCGGTGTAGTAAAGCTATTGAGACAATCTTTATAAATACATTTGACAGAATGGTCAATGCTGTACATACCTACCTCAGCTGCTTCTTCACTGAACGAGTCTCTGGATTTGAGGACAAGTTTTCTAAGTTCTACTACCACCAACTATCCTAAGGCCGTTTTTGGTTCTTTATTTTTTACTGGAATTGGATACAATTTACATAGGATTGGAGTCACATCTTTAGAAAACACAATTTTGCTGTTAAATTTTAGTCCCAATATCACGTATCAAAAGGACTCAGGCCACATGGCTCCCTTCAGCCTCCCTCTAGGAGTTCTCTGGTTGGGGAGGGACGTCGTCATTGTTTGTGGATGGTCGGTGGCCTAATTTTGTAATAGGACGGCTATATTTTAAACGATAGTCTTTCTCACCGGAGTTTAAACCATACATCACAACGGCTGGGAATGTGAAAAGAGATGGCTGCTTCTCCTTCTGCTAATTTTGCAGACAGTGGAAAAACAATGTATTCTGTTAGGAGGATGCCATAAATATTTCTAACCTCTTAACAAGTTGATTTGGTTTTTCACCTTTTATATCCTAAGGAGAATCTCTAAACTCGGGATATTGTCGATCACCAAATACATTGTTATTCATGTGAGTATACTAAACTTATCACATATGTCATGTTTCATGCCTTCAATTGTTTAATCTGTTGGGAAGGGATGATCATGGAATGAAGGAAATTAACAGGAATTCGAACAAATGAGATATATCAAAATAAGAAAAGAAGAAAGATATCTATCTCTGAAAGCATTCATCAGGTGGAGGCCCCTTCTCCATCCACAACAAAAATTAATCATACGACAAAAAGAAATAGGATTGATGAATTAGAGGATAACGGTGGGGTTACCAATGTGGTCTAAGCCCCCCAGCAACCTTCTCTTTGCAGACTTGGTTCGGTAACACCAGACTTCAAAAGCCTCACTCAGATCAGGATACCTTACCTGCTCAGCGCTCATCCAGTCCACAAGGATGTCAGCTTGATCATTTGATGGCAATGCCAAAATTAATGAGACCATGGCTCCCTCTATGCTCTGGCACAGATCTTCACCCATCTTGTAGGGGAACTCAGTCACCTTGTCAGCCATGGAATCCAAAAGCGGCTTCATCTTTCTTACATACGGAAGCCATGTCTTTAGCAGATGTACTCGGCATTGAGCAGGCAGAATCACATTTCCATATCCGACTGCTTCCAATACTTTAGCCGTGACTTCAATTAGCTTTACTTTTAAACCCCATAAAACAGAATCAAGTTTCTTATCTTCCATAACTACCAATACATCATCTGATATTTCTACCCAGTTAGTTACAAAATCCTTCATCAAGTCCATTTTGGGAAGAACATTGCACATCCACTCTAGATCAGATAAACTTTGCATTACCTTTTTCTCTGCTGACTCATATGTGATCTCAGATTCCAAAAGCAGTGAAGACATAATGCTCTTGAAATAAGAACAAAGCTTGGACAGACCACTTCTAATTTCCAGTTTTACATCATCATCAGCCGCAATTAAAGGCACACCTTCATCATCACCTAGCATGTAATCAACTTGTTCTTGGGCTGATGTCTTGAGCTCATCTCCAAAAGGAGGACAAGGATCACCATTAGAAGTGGCAAAGCGAATGGCAGATACGAAAACATTCTTTGTTGCATTGACATCTACTGGCTCAATTCTTGCCAGTATTGGCATAGCCAGCGGGCCTAGCTTTGATGCTGCCTTTAGGATCTCTTCCTCTTCCTTATCTTCCCAAGGAACAGCTTCCAAGTACTGGATGCAACTCTCCATGATCTCTTCACAGTGCAGTAAAACAGCCACCTGAAGAACTCCAATAGCCGATCGAACAGAATCCCAGGAGTCCAAAAGTAAATCTGTGGGAAAATACAGGCGCTTCACAAGTTCAACGTAATGATCGTAATTAGACTCGGTGCACTGAATCTCTATCTGAGAACTAGAACTTGGTTGGGAGAGCTTATTTGCAAAACACTTGCTCTTCTTTTTCAGAACAGAAGAATGTGCATGGAAGACTTCAGGCCTGCCTGCCTTATTTCTCAGGCATAAGATGACATCACTAGTGCCCTGGTCACCAAATTTAAATGAGTTGTTCTGCCTGTGCTCATCCATATATGAGACAGAACATGTGGCATCTTTATGCAACTCTATCCATACTTATACTGAAAAATAGTCGCCAAGAAGGTCAACAAAAATAAGACCGAAAACAACTTCAACTGAATATGAAAAGCAGAAAGATCAACACAAGTCAAGAATCAACTCTCTAGTGAATCAATGGAACATGGAAGTGGCAGAATCATAGCAGAACTACTAGCAATAAACTTACATTGACTTGTTTATATGACACAAGAACAAAATGATCTTATAAAGATTTCATATATGAGTTCATAAGGTCAACAATATTATCATTGATCTTATAAAGATTTCATATATGAGTTCATAAGGGCAAGAATATTATCATTGCCTTCCTCAGATTTATTATCAGATGGGGCAAAACCAAACAACCACTAAGAACATGCAGACAAAATTTAGAGCATTTTAAGATGAGTAACTAATAAATGAAATGTTATGCTATATTATTGCATTCAATTGTTTAAGACTCTGACAATTTAAGAGTCCAAGTTCTTGACATGTATTAGAACAAATGAATTCTTCGCTCATATGTTCTTGTATAATTTCTTTTTGAGGTTCAGAAATTTTCTAATTTGCCTAGTATTTCCAAAACTGCTAAATACAGTGTCCTTAAAGACATTAAAATCTTCAGAGAAATTCAACTATTGTCAAACAATTATTGCAGACCACACCTGGATGATGACTAGATGCCTCCAGTCTTAATCCCTAGTTGAGAAACTTAATCATTATGCATAAATTGATTGCACAACCAGATCTAACTTTTCTTCCCTAACTTCCAAAACCAAACAAAAAGATTAGCAATTCTCTCCATATGGTAAAAAAGGGAACCGATAAAAAGATCAGTAGTTTTTGGAAGTTCTAAAACGATAGCTAAAAAAGGAAAGATAATAGATTGTCCATTAGCATTTGACAGTGCTAGCATGGGAACTTCATTCAAGAAAAGCCCAAAAATTAATGATGTTGGAAGAGGATATTGAAGAGGATTTGATAGAAAGATTCTTAAGGCAACATAAATATTAGTCTAACAGCATATTCCTCAGCCCCTCCTGAATCGATCAGAAATTTCCACAATATCTGATATAAGGACATGACGTGTATAACCAGAGACAACGCATTATGCAAGTTTGAGAAAGGACGCAAAAGCTTACTGACGAAGCATGACATGACGCTTTAACAGGCGGCAAATTCAAAAAGCATAACAACTAGGCTGCAGAAACTTATCAGCCTATCTTTGGTTCTCAGGAATCCAAAAAATGAGGTACAAGTATACTATGCGTGACTGATACAAATTCTCGATGCAACAGTTGATACAATTTAGCCAACAGGCAACACCAGTAGATGATATAGGAAAGACCCTGGATCAAAAATTCCAGCCCAACTACATTTCCAGTTAACCAATTCCAAAGAGGATATTAACCCGGAAAATAGAAAAGAGAACAGAGAAATTCGGAGGTATGCAAACGGACGACGATGATTGGTGAAAGTGATTCTCTCCCACGGATCTTTTTCTGCACTGGGTTAGGTGTTTGGGGACACTCTGGTGGAGGAGCTAATTCAAAACAAAGCTCTTAAGTCTTAATCATGCAGCAACTGACTGGTTTCAACAAATCGAATTCAGATAATCCCAGAATGAGCAAAGTTAAATGCACAAATATCAAATGAAACACCAATATCAAGACATAAAGATAAAATTTTTAAGCCCGTTCCAATGAAGAAAAAAAATCCTCTTCATCTTAACAACAATTAATCAGCAGTCAGGAAAAGAAAGAACGAATAAACAACTTAATAAAAGGACTCACCTCGAAGTATCCCCTCTTCACCAACTACAAAGAATCAAGAAATTCTCAAATTCTCAGCAAAAAAGCTTTTTAAATAAAAGGGCTTGCTCTCCTATGATTGAATTATAAAGGGTCAGCTCAAATTACTCAACTGAATTAATAAAACAAACAAAATAAGCAGAAAAAGGACTAGGGTTTGGAGATGTACTCTTGTCTTTCCGCGAGCTAAGCAGAGGAAAATACAACGGAGAGGGCAGTTATCAATTTACAAGAAGACAAAACTATCCTTCCATTTTAATCCCAAAAAAAAGAAAAAAGAAAACCAAAAATATCCTTGCAACTTGCATGGCAGCAACATTGTACTATATGTGATGTTTTATGGGATAGGGAGACAACATTCCAATAATAGCCGAGCGATGATTCCTCAGTACAACTGCCCTTGATTTTGATTGGATCTTGGGCACCTAAAAGGCTACCTGTTTGGGAAACTCCATAAGCTTTGCCTATGCTGATGCTCCACCAAATTATGTAAAATTGATTAAATAATACCTAATATGGAGAGTTTTCTTCTTAATTTTTTCGGAGCAAAATAGTACTTACATAGCCTGTAAAGTGTAGAATGTATTAGTAATCGGATAACGAACAGATAACGTAGTGAAGTGAATCAAAAGTTGCAGAGGTTTTTTAAACCACAACTTGTTCAAGTTGCAAGTGCACGTGCCTGAGTTCAATGAGTACAGATCAGATGGCCAAAGACACAATTTTTAACATAGTACCTTGTGGCGTAGCTGGAAAAAACTTGAAAGAGACATACCCACTTGCACCTTTGTTCAATAATGACTATACAATAATTTACGCTTGCAAGTTGAAGTCATTAGGTATATTATAAATCTGGTATTTAGCATTTAATATCTATCTATTTTTGTCGATTTGAAAAAAAATCGATCCATGCGTAGAAAGAAAATCAGTAATACTATAAAACAGTTCAAAAGTTAATCAATAGTAGTTGTGCAATGTACGGATTTACGATTGACAAAGACAATAGCTCAAATAATATGATTTACTATTATAATGTAGATTTTTGTTACGCAATTAAACAGGCATGAGCATGAGAAATTGAGGACTGAATGTAACGCCATATATGATCAAGGATTTAAGTTCCTTACTTCCCCTCCCCCCCCCCCCCCGGGGGGGCGGGGGGCCCTCTCGTCTAACAAAACATGTATAAGCGAGCAGAAATAGCAAACAAGTTTTGAGAATTTGACATGTGGACTAGTTAGACTACCTCCATTTTAGCCTCAAGATCTATTGTCGGGCTTCTAATTGAATATTGATAGACATGTTGCTAAAATCACTTCAAACCCTTTCTAACTCAAATGGAGTAAAGGGCCGCCTAAACTTCCTGGCAATATTCATTTGTATATGTTCAAGACCCATAGGAATATTAACTTGATAAATATAAAGTCGTAATTAAAACATAAGCGTTTGATAATCATAAAGTTTTTGAACTGACTCTCCAATTCTCTCTTCTCTCTTTTCCCTTATAAGGTTTAGGGTCTCTGCTCAGTTGAATAATTTTTTTTTTTTCAAATAAATAAATAGATCTAGGTCCTGTGCAGCCCACATTTCATGTTGAAAAAGAACGGGCCCATGTTACTGAATGGCTGCATTTTAGGACCAAGGTTGATAAAGACTTGGCCCATTTATTGACATCGTTAAAAGAGAACTTGTTAAGCCGAAGTTAGGAACATAATAATGCAGCCCAAATCCTGATACAATTCGTTTATGTGATATGCATGTGCGAGTCACGTGGTAAATGGTCGGACCAGCAGTGAACCCAAAATCCCAGTGCCGAATTTGGGCGGAGCTGGCTCCAAGAAGATAAAGTAACAAATTCTACTGTCTCGTCCAATCAGCCCATCACCATCATCATCAATGATAAAGCAAAGGCCCATATTTTATCTACTGTCCCCATGTGAATTACGTGGCACGATAAGAGACCCATTCAGGAGGACCATAGAATACATCATCCCTGACAATGGGCTATAGCTAAGGAGTTTAGACTAAGGAGGCCCTCAGCCCAAGCCGACTGTCAGTAAAAGCATCTGAAACGTCCAGGCCTACTGTCTACCTTATCACGGACATTATTAGCTTCTCGAAATTGCTGCCTGCCGTTCAGCTGTTTCCGGCGGTTGTTCTCTCGGTAGAACAACAGATTGTCAGATTCACATATAGTACCATCACACGCGCACAGACACGCAAACACAAACAAAACCAAAATTTACTTCTCTCGTGTGAAAACAAAAAAAGTCGAGTAATTAAAATTTTACGACTTAACTTCAAGAATTGGAGATTTAAGTCTCATCAAACACTATTCTTTTCTCCTAATTATAATAATATAGAGATGTATAGAAGTTAGCTCAATGAGTAAAAGTGACAGTTTCATTTAACTAATATTCATTTTCCTATCAATTTCAATTTGATGAGAAAAAATCTATTTGAGCTAACTTAGATATCTAGTTATTGATTAAATTAGTCGAGATTAAAGACAAATTTTAAACCCTTAAGAAAATTAAAAGACTATAGATAGCGTTTTTGTCCTTCAAAAAAGAGTAACATTGTATGAAAAAGAAAAAATAGAAAAACCTAGCAGTGACTTTGACTTGTTGGGGAAACCTTTGCTTCGCAAGAGTAGGCTTTTTTTGGTTACAAATTTCAAGGACATGCGTCCATTGTGATTTTAGGACGTTAATGGGCCGGCCTGCAGAGTTGACGTTCCTGGAGCAATGAAGTTTTCAAACTAATCATTGAATCTTTAGCTGTGGAAAGCTACCCCACAAAATGCACTGCTTTTGCTAATTTCTGCGAGCGAGAGAAAACCTAATTAAATACCACTTTTGTTGTTTGTATTGCAAAAAAATAGGGTGTTAGTGAAGGTGTGAAAAAAACAAAAGGATGTGCAGCCACTTAAGATATTGGCCAAAAAGAGCCTATTGCATAGAAAATACGATCAAGAATTCACCCAATGAATATTTGGTGATTTCTTATCGGGGCCAAAAGAAAAAAAAAATGTGTATCTTGTCATGAATCTGAACATGGTGGTATCATACACATGGATTGTTTCGGCAAAAACTTTTTCATAATTATTTCTCCACAGTTCACGTCCCCACTCTTTAATTCCGGATTGCTGTATGCACCACTTACTTTTTATAAATGGTTTCTTTATGAGCCAACAATATTTTTGAATGATTAATTGACAAGATCAACAAGTGAAACTAATTGAAGTGCAAATATTGCTATTTGGATTTTAGCATTCATGAACATTTTTCTCAACTAGTACATCAGCGGCATTATGCAACTGCTCATCCTCACAACATATCATACACTTGCATTGAAGCCAGCTATCGCACAAACAGCAAAAAACTCAACGTCTGAGTGGGATAGGATATATGGGAAAAGTATACAATATACCACGTGCATTGCCACGTGGTGTACTAGAACTAATAATTTATCGCCATGTGGCAATGGTGGGTCATACCTTATATTATTTGGCGATGTGTGATTAGTTCTAGTGCACCACGTAGCACGCCACGTGACACGCGTGGTGCACGCAATACTCACTCGGATATCTATTGTTAAAAGGATTAAACGTGTCTACTAGTGACAGAACCCTATACAGGTCCGAATTAGTAAGAGTTAACAATGATATGTTCACAACCTTTACCTTTGGGTACGCAACATCTCAACTAGAGAAAAAGGTACATTTTCAGCAATTTAAATTAAATTGAAACCTGAGGATAAAGTTATCTTTATGGAAGGGTTCTTTCATTTGATAATAGAAATAAGGAGAAAGAATCTCTATATAACAACAAGCAAGTCCATCAACTTAAGTTGAATAGAGAGACTTTTGGACGTCGTTGACTTGGGCTCTTGACGAGCATCATGAAGCGTGTGATGTTTGTAGGGGACAAAATTATGTGCTCTTTTGGTGGTTAAACATGAAATAAAGGGGAGAGTGATGCTAGCTAAGAGAGTAATGGAGCAGCTTTGATTCTGCAATCAATCAGTTGTGGGTCTGAATTTGTTTCTGATTTTTAACCATCTGTGCCCACCCAACAACTGGAGTTTTTTTTTTGTGTAACGCTAACAACTAGTTACTAGTCTGTACATCTATGGCATAAAGGAAGCAGCAATATTCCAGTTCTCTTAATAACCTGCATTGATTAGAGCATATTAATCATTCGTGTTAACAAAAGAGTATCAGTTATTATGCTCTTTGTTTGCAAAAATGGATTGTATTTTAACCCTAATTTATCTGCATATTCTTGAGAAAACTAACTTATCCAACTCATTGTAGAAGAGTATGTGTGTGTATGGAGGTCTGTCTATTGAAGCATTTGAGGGATGTATGTCATTCTACTGTGCATGTTTTCTTTGGGAGTATGAAGCAATTTGTCGGAACTTGGAGATGCCCTAAAATCATACAGTATATCGATCATAGCATAGACTATATAGAATTAGAAGTGACATATACAATAAATGAAATGCCTAGTACTGGCCCCACGATATGGATTTTGGATATTTATCATCAGCAATAGAGCATGAATTTGACTAAAATTAAAGTAGTGAGATTGGCATGGGAAGCGACATTTAAATAAATAAAGCGATGCTATGGTGAGTTGGAATGCAAATCAGAAGTATATTCCAATAGCTAGATTGCATATACAGCACGTAAAGAAAGGATTTGAGGTGTTGGTAAAGGGGGTGCTTAAGTCAAGATTCTCAGACTAGATGAAGATTTGTGTTATGGCCTAGATGGGGACCCAAATCTTTTGGGAGCTTATACGGTGTTTGCTGTGTATACAACATTCTCCTTCCTCTATCATGACAAATAATGGATGTTCCCCTATGGTTTAGATGTTGGACCTTGGATGCCTTGCGCCTCGATCCGCAAGGAAGTAAAGAGAGCTGCAAGCATGGTGTGGTCACTATATACTGACAGCTTTCTTGCAATTAACTGTAGTCTTGATTGATTCTCGGATCTAAACAAGCATATCACAGCTAGAAAGAACATATATATGCTTGGACCTATTATATTAGTGCATTTTACATACTATATATTCACCAATCACTAATTGATAAAGCCCGATTCAAGTTG
>JAMWEH010000621.1:0-24135 GCA_024721245.1 Mitragyna speciosa | reverse complement strand
GATTTCAATTCTGCGTATTAGTTTTTTAAAAATTACATTAGCCGAACCGATCTGCATGTATATTTTAGACGTTAATATTTGCAAATATTATAGAGGAATTGAGAAGTATTAAGTCATTTCATTTTCAAGTATAAGACAATTAAAAAAAATCTAAATATCATATTTGATATTTTTTCGTTTAACATGTTGGTTTGTATATTATCATTTAGTTTTATATTCTAATTATTAGATGTTTTCTTGATACAAACTAAAAAATTACTTTATGAAATATGAAATATAATACAAGTATTTTTTCCCTTGTCTTGTGAAAATTTTTTATCTGTAATTGCTTTTACTTTTAAAAAAAGTGGATGCAAGAAATTCAATTTGTATTTAAAGTAATTGAAATTGTATGGGTATTTTTTTTAATTTGAACAAGTATTTATAATGTAATATTTTTTTATCTATTTTGTCAAATTAACTTAATTCTATGCGATTCCGGTTATCATGGTGCCATTTCCCATTTAACTAGGTAAGCGGCAAAGCAATTAACCGGTAAATGAGGTCAGATAGAGTTAACAAATTAAACAGGTATAACTGGTTTCGATTTAAATATTGAGCGTATGAACTAGTTAATCAGTCCAAACGACTTACCATTCTTTAAGAGATTAAGTGTATTAAATTTACAGTCCTCACTTGTGTATCTTGCGGTTTAAAAAAATATCAAGTAAATAAAGTGATGCATATTAATATAAAAAAATAACGTAAAATAATAGAAAATATTTATGTAATTTTATTTTAAACAAATGTGCCCGTCATTGAATAAATTTTCCAACTTTTTGGGGGTTGAGCGTGAGCCGCGTGCTGGAGGAGCTTTTCCCATTTTTCCCCACACTTGTACATTCCACCATGCTTCAATTGGCAGATCTTGAAGCTTGAAACTCCATATATGCCACTGTCAGTTCGACTTCATCCATTGTAAGACAATGGCTGTCATAACTGAAGAACCAGACCCACCAACGCCCTCATCCAAAATACCCCCGAAACCTCAATCCAAATCCAAATCCAAATCCAAATCCAAATCTAAATCCAAAACCACAACTTCACCACCACCATCCCTCTCCTCCTCTTCCACTACCACCTCCAGAAACCCTTTTCAATTTTGGTTCTACTTCACCTTTATAGTCTCTCTAATTACCCTTTTCTTCATTTCTCTGCCTTCTTTCTCCCCACAAGACCCCAAGACATGGTTCCTCAACCTACCCCCAAATCTGCGCCAGCACTACTCTAAAGGTAGAATTTTTAAGGTACAACTTACCCCAAATCATCCACAAGTTGAGGCCTTTTCGATTCAAGAAGGACCCTTTAACTCTGATCATCAGGTGCTGATTGTTCATGGCTTTGGTTGCAGCTCTTTTGCTTTTCAGGGGGTTGTTAAATATTTAGGCCTTAAAGGCGTTCATGCTGTTGCCATAGATTTACCTGGTTCTGGGTTTTCAGATAAGTCTACGGTTGTTGTGGAAGAGAATGTGGGGGGTAGTGGTGGGGTTTTAGGGGGGTTTTGGGAGGTTTATAGTCAGATTAAAGAGAAGGGCTTATTTTGGGGGTTTGATCAGCTGGTTGAAAAGGGGTATGTGGATTATGAGGAAAGTGAAATTCGGATTTCGAAAAGAGAGGTTGTGAAGGGTATTGAATTGGGTGGTGAAGAAATGGGGAGGGTGTTGAGTCAGGTGGTTGATGCTATGCGATTGGCACCTGTAGACTTGGTTTTGCATGATTCTGCTTTAGGCTTGAGTGCTAATTGGATTTCGGAGAACTCGCGGTTGGTGAGGAGTATTATACTTCTTGATAGTTTGCCAAGTAGAACAGCATTGCCATTGTGGACATTGGAATTGCCAGTGGTGAGGGAGGTGGTTTTGGGGATTGGATTTATGTTTGAGAGGGTTATCGGGAAGTATTGTCTAAAATCGGTTGGAAAATCGGAGTCTGATGCTCATAGGATTCTTTTGAAGGGGAAGGATGGGAGGAGGTCGGTGGTTGGGATGGGGAAGAGGGTGAACTATAGTTTGGATTTGTCTGAATGGGGTAGTTTGAATGAGGTGAAAGGCTTGCCAATGCGAGTGATTTGGTCTAGTGGTTCTTCCAAAGAGTGGAGTGAGGAGGGCAGTTGGGTTGCTGATGCGCTTCCTCAGGCTACTTTCGTCACCCATCCTGGTGGAGCATGGCCACAGGTGAGAATATAGGCTTTTTGTCTCATTGTTCTCCTCAATTGATGTGATAGAATTGTTTTTGATATTTTAAATCGTTTTTCTTATGAAAATTTAATAGGATTCTAATGGTAGTGTGGTTTAATTGAGCTGATAATACATTGTCTTGCTCACAATTTTAGGATGGTTCTCTTCTGTGATTTGGTGCACCAGATTAGTTAATAGTTTTTCCTGTCTCAAAGAGTTACTGTATGAATTCAACAATTAGTAACCTGTAGAGTATAGGATTGAGAGTGTAATTGACTTTACACATAGAACAGTGTTAAAGGAGCAGCAGAAGTGCAACAACTTTGGTCGTCTTTAGTTGGGAAAGGGATAAAATAAAACTGGTGCAGGTTGAGAGACTGCAAAATGGATTCCATGCTAGAAAGAAAAAAATTTTTGATGGAAAACTTTGGCAGATTTCTGACATAGAAGAACTTGAAGAGAATTTGTGAGCTGCAGAGTAGGCTTTAAATTTCCTAGTGACTGTTCCTCTCATATTATTTAAGCAAGGAGGTTTTGATATCTGAAGTTCTCATGCACATTGTTCTCATTTGAACTTCTGCTAAAATTATGCAGTTCCTTCAAGCTTGTGCCTTAAACCTGCAGATTTATATGTGAATGCCAATACTTGGTGCCTTTCCCTCTCTAAATTTAGTTTTTAGAAAATAAAATGTGAACTGAATAAATAAAGGAGCCTCTTCTGTTCTGCGTCTTGAATCTTGATCACCGTCTTCATGAAAATGCCTATGCTCAGAATCTAGTGAGCAAATATCCAATCAAATACCAAGTGGACTGGAAAGTACTAGGCGATGATTCATATGATATGCTTCTTAATATCTCAAATTGTTATTACTATTTTCAGTCACCATTGTTTGCATCATCTATGGTGTCTACAGTGGCATTTAGATGTAGCATAACTCCACATGACATTTGCTTTAGCAATCAGCAGTGTGTCAGTTAATAGTGATGCAATGAATCCCATTTTCACATGTGATCAAAGTGCCTATTAAACATTCCGCAAAATGTCTTCTTGTGAGAAAGGAAAAGATAATAGATACAGTAAATTGTGCACAGCTTGTTTCCAATTTCTCCATCCTGCAGTCCTTTTGCCGTCCAGTTTTTCTTGTTTTAGTTTCCTTATGATATTTATTGTCTTTTGAGTTACTTCTTTTTGGGGACTTCCCTTAGGTCCTTTTGTTTTCTTTATTGGAAAGAGATTTCCCTTTTCCATTGGATGTAGGACGAAGACATATGGGAAATTAGGGAAGAAGGGTGTTTTTTTTTTGGGGGGGGGGGGGGGTGGGTGTTTGTCATTTGAAACAGAGAACTCTGAGGTGATGAACCTGATCTCTCTCTCTCTCTCTGTGCGGACAGGCGCGTGTGTCTTGCTGTGATGAAAACTTGGAATTAGATTTGACAGTAGAGATGGATTACATTTTTGCATTCAATTGTCTTTTTTAGGCACTAGAAAAGGAATGCTTAGTGAGTATGTGTTTTTTGATCCAGTATTCATTTTCTTATATCAAGTTCTCTGGTGATTAAATTTGTTTCAAATTTAGGAACATGGTGCCCAGGAAATAGCTGAAAGTATTTACAAGTTCGTGTCCTCATTGCCCAAGTCCGCTAGGCAATCTGAGGAAGAGTCAATACCAGAGCACATCCAGGTGATGCTTGAAGATGCAAAAGGCAGTGATCTCCATGGCGGCCATGATGGTCATGATCACAGTCACGGTCATGGTCATACTGGATATCCAGATGCATACGGGCTTGGTCACGGGTGGGCCATGTAATCTTTCTTTATGTCCTACATTTTGATGGAGCTTAAATTGGCCGCCTTTTATAAGGCTCAGATTAGATTTACAACAGATTTTCTTTTACACATTTTACAGTTGATTCGGGTTGTCTTCTGTATACTTTCTACCAAGTTAAACTGTTGTGAAACATTCTTTTTTCTGGAGGATCGTTTTCTATAGGTTGTCAACTGAGGTAGAATCCTATGCATTAAAAACAAAAGTATGAACGAGGGCTCATCGCAATGAGTGTATTTAAGTTGTATTTTTCTGCAGATTGTAAGATTTTCCTTGATTTGAGATGATGCTTAGCCTGAGACCAAAATCTCAGTCCAACCTGCTATTCGCTATTTCTTGAGGTGGTTGCATATATTGTGTATCGTTCAATTCTTTCTTGTCGGGACACGTTGATTGCTGGCTTGCTTTTTGGAGAGAGTAACTTTTTCGTGTTCTGTCCAATGGTGTGAGAAGAAAGAAAAGCTTTATAACTTTGTTTTACACCTGTTTACTAAATGTCGAAGATGATAAGCCAAAAGACGTGGGAGATTATAATGTGCAGATTGTACTCACCTTGAGAAAACTAATAAAAATACCAATATTTTCTTTTTTATTTGTTTAAAAAGTATTAATATTTTGGTCAATAAACCATCTAAATTAGAAAACTTGGTCTATTTGTGAAAGCAAATGGTTGTCTTACTCTTACATGTATGTGACCAATTCCCAAGTTTGTGATGGATTTAAGATTTTGTCAGGTAACTATGCTTCTTTTTATTTCTTTTCTACAAGAGGGACGTACGCACTTGAGAAATGCAAATAATGTATTGTTTGTCTTTATTCTAGTTGTAGAAGCAAACCAAAAATTTAACCTGGAATACTGAAGGTCGGTTTTTAATAGCTTCAAATTTTAACATAATCTGATTTTAGAAAAGTGATTTTTAAATAATCATATTTTTCAAAATTTAATAACTGTTCTTGTTTGCTTTAAAAAAGCTTATTAAAAACTAATGCCGAATGTTGCTAAAAAGCTATAAAATCCTATTTTTGTGTCCAAATGACTAAATATGCCCATGTATTAAATGTAAAATATTTTATGCCAAATAAATATTTTTTATTACATAAATGCACTTGTCAAATTAAAATAAATTATAGTAAATTCTATGTTGATGTAAAGGTAAAGTATTATCAAAAAGTCAAATTTTACAATCATAGTAGTAAAAATTTATGTGTAAACAATATATTTGATTACAATATTGGTTAAATATTAGGCCAAACATTGGTGACTAAGAAGGTGATCCTAGAATACTGGAGATCCTAAAATATTGTGCGTAATTTACTTGAGACAAAATAGAAAGACATCATAAGACATAAGCCAAAGAGAAAAAATTGGCATGCGAAACCACTTACTTTAAGTTTTTTTTTTTTTTTTTTTTTTTGACAATGACTTACTTTAAGTTTTGATTGCAAACTGGAAATGACCCAAAGGACTTAAAACACCAATAAATACATTATGAATCAAACTTTTGGATTGAGACATGTCTGCGGAAAAAAGAATCCAATAGCACTCACAAGCAATCGAAATAGATAAGAGAAAATTTTAGCACAATAGAATCTCTTTTAACAAGAACAAATAGAATTATGGAAGAAATTTAAGACATGAATATTGGTAACGCCAAGGCTAAAAAATCTACTAATTAATCAAATGAGTACTAAAGAAAGAGAATTTTTTTTTCACTAAAATTAAAATTCACATATTAGTAAATCATACTCTATTTACATGATATGCTCACATATTTGTTGACATATTCCATTTCTGATATCATTCATTTCATTGTCATCTTCTTGAATTTATGGGTCATGGCGTGGCTCATTAGTTACATCTAGCTCTTTGTCAATTGGGATATGTTCTGGATCACAATCATAAGCTTGAAATTCAAGGTCATTTATTGATTCTCTTCTAATAAAGTTATGCATAGCCATTGTAAATGCCACTATTGCTATTTGAGTGGGATATGAGTAGTTCTAAGGTACCCTTGTACGTAGCAACTTCCATCTTGCTTTCCAAACTCCAAATGAACACTCTATAACACTTCTTAGTGACAAATGGGCATAGTTAAATATTTCTGATACATTTTGGGGTTGGGCACGTTGGAGATCAGGCAAGTGGTATCACTCTTTTTGTATGGTGTTAGAGATCTATTGATATTTGGATAGCCAGCATCAACCCAAGTACAATTGATCTATAATTAGAAAATTGCTATTAATGTCTTTACATTTTACAATAATAATGATATAATTTCATTAGACAAAATTTACCTCCATGTGGCACAGGAAAATTCTTAGATACATCGTGAATCGCGCTATAAAATGTTCTTGGGTCATGTGCACTTCCTTCCCAACTCGGCAACACAAATGTGAAACACATGTTAAAGTCGCATGTAGCTATAATATTTTCATAGGATAATCTTTTCTTCAATGTTTGAATTTGTTATACTATAGTTATGGTAGTTATGATGCGTGTCCCATCTGTTGTTGAATGCTCTTTTAAACGATGGGTTGTGTGTTGATGTAGTTGCGAGTGTGCCATTCGGTTGATACCGAGAATCAATTTAAATTTAGTGAAAAGCAAAGAAAAGGTGCAACGATTATGCTTTGACTTTTGGACAATTGTCGTTCTTTTTGCCTTGAACAGCTCCAAAGATTTAAAACTCACACCTTGAAAAATCAACAAAAAACCAAGAAAGCTAACTAAAATTAAACTAGTTGGTTGGTGGTAGCTCAAGAACAAATTCAAAGGTAAGCTAACATAAATAAAAGTTGCAAAAATTGAAAATTGCATTGAAATTAGAAATATTTACAATGACAAAGAACTGAAAATATAATGACTAAAAAGGAAATAGAATTGAGAAACTAAAGTCTTAAACTAAAGAAACTAAAAATTGAAAGTAAATTTTACTAAACTAAATGGGGAGCTTGAGAGAAAAACTAACTAGAAGGAAGTTTTGATATATTTTGATGCATTTCTTCATCCGTTTTAATATGTCGTTCTTCCTGGTATTTATAGATAAGCTTCCAAAGATGATAATTATCTACTGATTAGACCATCCCCTCAATTTAGTACTTCACATTTAGTAATGGTCCATTATCTGACATAACTTTTGGCACATCAATCATATCCATTAATAACTTCTTTACGTTATTTATATCCAATAGAACATAGATAATGATAACCGCCCGCTCTCTTGCCTATATATAGAGGGGTTTTTCATACCAACATCATCTATTGTATCAAATAATATAACCAAATAATAAATGAATAATAAATTTTAATAACTAAAAGCATATAAACATCAAATGCAATTTTTATGGATACTACCTTTAAGTTTGGCCAATATCTTTGATATATACATATATAATTATGAACCTTGATATATCTCTTGATTTTATCTAATCTAACGACATTCTTGTTGCAGTTATGATAACTCTGTGTAAGAACTTATGAATTGCAAAACTTGAGTGTTGAAATTGCTCTTGTATCTCTCTGCCACCCAACCAAGACGAACTGTTACAAAAAATATTCCTACCATTTCCTCTACCCTCATTTCCTTTGTGGGATGAAGATCATATTGATTATGTAATAAATTACATAATTACAAAAATACATCCTTTTGCATTCTAAACACCTGATGATAACGTTGTGGATGTCCATCATCTATTTCCAACAAGTTTTGCTTAGATATGTGACGTCGTTGTGTAAATATGAATAAGTCAGCATGTGATGCCATCACTTGTGCAGCAGCCAGTGCTAATGTATTTTATTTTTCTAGCATCCAAGCTGATTGTTCAAGTTCATCATCATCTATAGGATGTCTTCACAAAAAAATCAAAAAAACTTTCAAGTTGGCTGCAACTTTAAGTAGAAATGGGGGATGGCTCCTCCACTATCCTACTTGTCATATATCAGCACGTAAGTTCTCCACAGAAACATGGACTATGATGACAAATTAGATCTATATTTATACTTATAAATACAATTTACATGCAATCACAAACTTAAACTACAAATTGAGTTTTTTGTTTTTTAAATAATTGGTGATAGCAAGTCAATCTATGTTGCTCATTCAACTTGTGAACCTTAAACTAATTTAATGTTTTAAAGATGGAATAACAATGATAGGTTGTTTATGTAACTTGTACAAAACTTACACTAATTCAATTTTATAATTTATCGAACATGTCAAATTAAGACATCAAGATATTAATTTATTTGAGGCATCGTGTATCAATACAGTAACTTATACAACATGTTTCAAAAGCACGGTAAATAATGATAGAATAACTTAATCAAATACCGTAATTAATTTATCCATTATGTTCGATAATAAAATTCAAAATGTTAGAATATTAATTTATTCAAGCAATCATCTAAGTATACAAATTTAGTATTAATTTATGAGAGCTATCATCTATCATTAGTGATTTGATCTGAACTCTCTCACTGAATTATTCATTCAATAAGCACTATTTGCGGGGCATTGCATCAATTCATTTAAAAAAAAAAAAAGGCCAAGAATTTTTTTGAACTTAAAAAAAAAAAAAGGCAAAGAATTTGTGTCCAAAAGCTCCTCCACTTACACTAATGATAATAATAACCCATAATATCTCATTTCCTCCGTCATCTCCACCGACCGACAGGAGAGATAAACCCACTCCACCTCCTAGCTCTCGGCAGCACAGTCGCCGGCAGCCATCTGCACATACCCCATTCAAGAGTCCAATAATGGGATGTTTCTGCAATCAACAAGAAGAAGAACAGTTCCTCCAACCCCTGATAAACCCACCTCAAGACTCGCCCCAACCAGCGATCACCACCACCACCACCTCCTCCAGCTGTTAGCCGCTCGCGGCGGAGATGGAGAACTCGAGTCAACCGAGATAACAATATCTCCAATGAACTCCAATTTCTCTGCTCTTTTATGCCAAGACACTCTCCGGGCTATATTCGAAAAACACCCTTTACTTGGCACGATCCGCTTGCGTTTGCCGAGTGTGGAACTCCGTCGCCTCCGACAGGGAAATTCAGAGGAGCGCTTTTAAGGTTACGTGGAAACTCAAGGATGTTATCGGTAATCCAAGCTCTGGAAGCTTCTGGAGGGATAATAGTATCTCCAAATTTCCCATTTCTCATAGCCCTCCTCCGCGGAGACACCGTCGCTGGCCTCGCCGTTAAATACTCTGTTCAGGTATATAAGATTCTCTCTCTCAAATTTAAATTGGAGAAAAAGGAAAAAAAATTGCACATTTGGCCATTTCTCATATATATATATATATATATATATATATATATATATATATATATATATATATATTGGCAGGGAAAAAAAGGGCCAGTTCTTATAGTATTCAGAATGTGGACATATTTTGTGCATAGGCTATTTGTTGGTAGCAGAGATTAAGGATTGGCCTAAGTGCTAAAGCATGATTTTTCTTTCCCCCTGGCCATTTGCCGTGATATATTAATAATTGATTGTTGCAAAATATTTAGTTTGGACAATCTGTCAAATGGGACATTATATTTAACTGAAACCTGGTCAATTGTCCGTGAAGCCGTTGTATTTTGTGAAATGGGACGCTATATCTGATTGAAACCATTTTAGCTAATACCATGATGTATGTGATCAATCTGTTCGAGGTGAGGCGTCGGAGCTTGCCAGTCATTTATCTTTTATTGATAATGTCAAAAGTACAGCGCATTAATATTAATGTTTGCTGGCATGTGACATAGGATAAAGCTTAACATGTCGTTTTATGGGCTGTTTCTATACTTTGTGTATGCATGTATGGGCAAATGATGTTGTTGGAAGCCTAACTGATTAGTTTGTGAAGCTCGGTGAGTACAGTTATCTTTATCGCACTCATTACATTTTCTAAATTTTACAAGCCTATTTTGAGTTGCAAAGCGCATTTCTGTTAATTTTTCTTCTCTTGAGACAACCATTTTGTACATGTGTTGGAAAGCAAAGAAGAAGGGCAAAATTCATTTTTTCTGTCAAAACTTGTTCTGCAGCTTTCACAAAATATTCTGAAGTGGATCTTTTTGTCTTATTTAGCTTTACGATGTAGCTTGTGCACTATCCAAGCTGTAATCCGATCTGCTCGTTCAAGAGAAAGGGTCGACTATGAAAAGTGAAGGGAGAAAGTTTGAGTAAACTTGATTAGATGTCTAAAATTATTTGAGTAAACTTGATCAAATGCCTAAAACTATCTTTTGCTCTTGTTGCAAGTGGAAAATTCCAACCTTGGAAATCGAATCTGTGGTGCTACTGCAGCTGGTTATTTGCTAGTTCAATATCTTTTTTCTGCTTTTGGATACTGTAACGATTTTAACTGAAAATGTTGCCAGTATATGAAGTACTTGCTTGCTTACCAGAAATTGTACATTTAGATGACAACATAGACTTCTTATAGCAACTTCCCTCTGTAGTTCTTTTACTTGAGAGCTTTCATTTATACCTGGTAGAGAGTTTTCTTGTTTACCTGTTTGGCATATGGAGACTTGTTTAGCATAATTGCAAATTGTATGGCTGCTTTTCTTCTTGTGCCAAAGGTTTTCTTATACCAGAAGCTTCTTTTCATTGTTCAAATAATTCTGAATTAATTTCCTTATTCTTTGTATTTATAGGTCATGGACATCAAATGCTTGAACAACATGATGAGTGATCATGGCATATACTCGAGAGAAAGGTTGTTGATTCCTGTAAGCAAACCAGAGCTTCTCATGAATGGCACATGCTACATAGAGGTAGATACCTGTGCAAAAGGGAAATGGCGGTACTGTACCTTGAAGGTGGCCCTGATGGAAAGCTTTGCAATATTTTTAATGGGTTAACTACAGAACAGGGCTAAAGAAGGGTGATTGAGTCCTTGAGGAGGAGCATGCAAGTTGATGATGGAACTGCTCAGTACTATTTATCTATATCTGATGATGACCCTCAAGCTGCTTTGACACAATTTTCAGAGGATCTGAGATGGGAGAGGAATTTTGGGTTGGCTTGATATTGATGCTAGCAGAAAGCCAGATTGTCTTTGAAATAATTACAAGGAGAACTCAGGTAGTCTTGAAGGGCTGCTACCTTTTCGCTTTGCTGGCCTGCTTTAGACGGAGCCTTACATAGTACATCGGGGATGCTTGTTATTCTATGTCTTCTATGCATGTTCATAATGTTCATCCATATTAATCCGTGTATTGACTTAAATGTAATCTTTCCAGAAAGAAGCTAGTTGAAACTGCACTTCTTGACAACAATGATTGAAGGAAGTCGACAAGTATTGGTGGTTTTCCAAACTGTATGCTGTAAAATTTTCCTAAGCTCGAATTGAAACGCTAAGCGTTTCTTGTCAACCACCTAAAGCCTGTTAATTGGCTGGAAAGTGTTATTTGTCAGTCACGTTGTACTTGTATTTCATGAAATTGAATGCATATTTAGAACATGTAAAAGATGTAATAAATTTTATCAGTCACAAATGTGGAACCATTTCATTTTCTGTAAGAATGTCAATCTTGAGATTATAACTTGCTGTTGATTATCTGCTCTTCAATCTAAAAACGTTAGTTGGCGATCTATCTATTACATTCTCATTATGATTGTTTCCATGTTCGTTGTTATTATTGTATGTTAGGATTCATGAGCGGTATTGAATGCTCAAGCATTTGTTTCTTTTGAATTGTCGATGGATTGGCAGGTATTGATCAGTCAAATAGCAAGTATGCAACTAGTCTAGTTTGTTCTTATTTTTGCTACTATTGTTGCCTTTCTGATTAGTTCTCCTCAGGTGTATGGTAACTTGACGTGTTCCCCCCCCCCCCCCCCCCCCCCCACCCCCAAAAAAAGAAAAAAAACCAAAAAGAAAAAGGGCTAAAAGTTTATTTGTCTATTTATTTGTCAAAACTTCAGCCTTTGCCGTACAAGGATTTTACCATTTCCAGCTGCAGGTAGTTTTTTTTTTTTTTTTTTTTCAGGTAGTTCGGAAGCTTAGTATTTGACCAAGATCGTTGGGCAAGCAGAAGAATTGCTATAATACTGTCGTCCTAAAGGCATAAAAAGATTGTCCTAACAAAACGCCAATGCCACAGGATAAGACTGATAATCTGATGCCTTCAAAGCAATCAAATTATGTTTTCAATGGGGTGCAAGGGTGTAATTCGTGAAGATTGGAATCCAACAGCAATGACTAGTGGAAAATGGAAAATCTGAAAGTAACATTTCTTATTCACTCAGAAGACAAATAGCTAACCGAATGGAAAATATTATCTGGAAGCTGAATATAACAACAGGATTGGGTAATGTGGCAACTTAATGAAATTTATGAGCCGTACAATGCAAAATCTTTGCGTGCATCCACACAAATAGTAGCGTCTCATAGTTTCACCTAAGAATGTCAAAGTACAGATTATCCTATATACATTGGCGGCTGAATTGGACTGTAGTTTGACAGCCAAAATAGAAATTAATCAGACATTCCAATCATTGCCCTATTGCTTACATCTGTCGAATATACAGGAAGAGGCAGTCAATAAAATTTATAGCCTCTAGTAACGGTAGATACCATGCAGCAAATCTGTACATTGGTAGAGTTCTATATTCGCTCAAATCATAAAGCTATAATTGAGAAAACAAGATAGATGAAAACTACAGCAAACTGCAGGCTCGTAACCTTTCCTCAAGGTTGTAAAATACCTCAACTGGTTTCCAGCTGAGCCAGTTCCTTATCATGCTGTTGCTTCATATGACTTTGAGCCGTTCCATTTATAATCTTGACCAAAAAGTTCACAAGAATGAGCAGCACAACAGTATTCCAAAATGAAGCTAAGGAAATATTCCACTTCTTCACCTGAAAGAGAGGGATAAACACGACTCTGCAGAATGAATATTTATGCACTCATAGCAGCATAAAATAATCTCCTAGTAATCTTCGAAGAAAAGGAATAATTACATGTGCACCCCCTCAAGATTCGTCCAAACTACATTCAGACCTTCAGATCTATAAAAACTAGATAACCACTCATTTGACTAGACAACAGCGTGGAGTCACAAAAATACCGCCACCTTCCAATATGACAAACTCTATATTTTGAAATTAATAAACAAACACCACGCCTTCCTAAACTCTTTCATTCCTCCTCTTTTACTTCTTTTGCTTCCACCTCAACTCCCTCCTTCTCACTATTGACACCTTCATGTGAGCTTGTGCACAAAGACACACGGCCCACATACTGACGAGTACAGAGCTGCACAGCACACAGACACACAGTCAAACACGCACACAGACATACAGACACATACCTTGCAGTCTTCTAACAATAGTCACAAATATACACAGAACAGAGACAAGGACATGCACTCCCATAGCGCACATATATCCACAAACAGAACCTTGGATTATGGAGATCCAAAGGAGGGGAGGGGCTCCAGGAAGCAAGGGAAGGTGGGGAAGACTAGGACAAGCAAGCAGGAGAGGGATGCTAAGATGAGCAAGCGGAAGAGGCTGGATAGCAGAGGCCAATGATTTGGGTGGATAGAACACTATGGGAAGGGGTGGTATGGGTCTGTTGTTGACAGTGTATGTTGGCTGGGCATAGAAAAATATGTTTGGGAAGGTGGGATGTCTATATGGTGGCTACCAGGAAGGGGAACAGAAGGGAAGGGAAGGGAAAGGGTAAATGTTCATTCGGGAGGGAAAACAGGTAAGTAGGGGGAGCCGTGGGAAGGCGGTTAACACTTGACACAAGGGGAAGGATGGTATGAGGAAGGTGTTGAGGTTCAGCTGGGAGTAGAGAAGTATCTGGCAGGGGTTGAAGAAACAAGGTCCTGGCTGAAGAAAAAAAACAGTCTGGAGACTGTTGGACTGCTCAAAAATTCCAGGTGGGGTGAACTCTGAAATCAAGTTAGCTGGGAACTGTGGGTGACTGGCAAGTGCTTGAGGGGTGCTAAAGAGGCAGTTGAAAGAAAGTTTTGTTTCGTTTAGTTGTAGGCTACAGGTCACGGGTGTAATATTTATACAACACTTTATTTAAGGATTTGACTAACACTTAACACTACTTGAGATTTGTTGATACTGCAACTAGACCACCTTAGACATGGAAAACTATAATGGAAGCCCTTGTTAAAAACAGAGGAAAACAAACATCTTTACAATGCAAATAAAGCCCCAAAAGGCCAATCAAAATAAGTAATTATGCTCTGTTTGGATAATGAATTTTTTGAATTTATTTTTTGATATATTCTTTAAACAAAATTTTCAACCACCTTTTTATCTCACATACATCATATCCCAAAAAGAGGTACAAAATATTACTTTTTCAAAAAACACTCCAAAAAACAATGTGATCCAAATGGATGGGCTGACAACGTCTTTCGGCAGCCCAAAAACCAAGATTGAGCCATGTTACCATACATGGTATAATGCATCTTGTTAGAGATCACAAGGTGGGGGCTTGTGATTCAAATGTTATCCACATGGGGACAATTTCAAACCTATCACGCTGAGATCAGTATTTTCTCGAAAACAGTTTTAGTTAAGCTGATCAATATCATAAAAAATTGTCAAGTGGTGGAGAAAACAGGAAAGTGGCCTTTATAAGAGTATGTATTCATGCCTACAAGAAGTAGCAAAGTAATAAATAAATATTACCTTGGCATTTGAGGGAGTAAGAGGAGAGGCTTCCATATATTTTTCTCTCACAAAATGTAGTTTTGCCACGAGGTTGGGCAAGACAGAAGCAACTCCAGGGATAAGGCTCAGCATCCAAACTAACTTATTTTCAATCAAGTCCAATAGTTGATTGTTACAAACTGAAATTATAAAACATGTCTGCAAAGAATGAAACAAAAGGATTAATGACTGGAAGAGAACTCCTCATAATCAAGTTGTGCCATGTTGAGCAAAAAAGAAGTAAAATTTCATAGTCATACAGGCTTTATGCTTGTCAGCTACTTTGGCATGAGAAAGAAAGTTGAAGCAAAAGAAACTACAAAAGGTTTGAGTATGTTCATCATGCCACTGAAAATGGAAAGAAAATAAAGAAAACTGAGCCCAGATAATACCAAAGGGATCGGATCAAACCTATTAATGGCATTGTATGTCTTCTAACTCATTAACTGGATGGAGTTCAAGCAGTACTTTTGATATGATATCTTTGGTCAAGAATTTATACTGACATTCAACTAGGCTAGAAGGATTGCATGGGTATGTGACGTTTGTCTGGAAGAGTACGATTTATCCTTTCTCAGGAATAAACTAAAGTTTGGAGACATGGTATACAGATGTTATTACCATAGCAAATCAATAATCCACTCCTTTTTGAATTACAGCACTACATGATCATTACAAATGGGAAATAAAACTACAATGGCACAAACTAGCTACTGCCACAAATTTACTGCAGAAGTATAATAATCATTCAGCAAACACCACCCTTCTCAAGTCTATTTTGAAGTTATGAACCTGTATGTTAGTCTTGATTATCGCCTTCCCAAGCAGTGTTGCTGCAAAAAACTTCCAGAAGGGGATACCAAGTTGTCCACACATGATACCGGCAAGGTCAAACAGAGGATTTGGCACCTGAAAGGAAAAACAATTGCAAAAATTAGAGAAGAATAGTGAAAGTTACTAATATGATATAAAATATACTCCAGAGAGAGCAAATTATAAGATTTATTTTGTTGCCAAAAAAATCTTGTGCATGCTTCTCAAAGAAAAATGAATTCTGAAGCTAATATCTCTTCTCTTGTTTCAGTGACCAGATATACAAATGGTCGATTAATGAAGTTTGTGAATAGAAATACTAGGATACTATATTAAAAAAAGAATAGATGCAAAAAGAAAGAGAAGAACTGAAAGAAGAGGAAATTTATGAATAGAAGCACTTCTTTTCTTCTATTTGTGGAAAGCTATGACCAATACTGCAAATATAGGTATTGACAATCAACCCATTGACAAAACTTAGATGTTGCTTCGAAACAGGGGATCGTATATAACTAAAAAACTCCATATAAGAATGACCAAGTAAAACCATGTTCTATGCAGTTATAAAATGAGGATCAATAAAACAAGTGCACAAGTAATTAGAGATCAAAACATTGCAAGAACAGAAGCCGGTACCAGGCAAATGATTAAAGCAACTGCCAAAGCTGGCAGAAAACGCGGTTGAGGAAGATAAACATTTTTATCACAAATCAAAGTAATTATAGAAGCGCAAAGCTAAGTCAAATTTAAATTACCGAGGCAAGAAGCAAGATTGTGAAAAAATTCAAATGTTGTGAGTGCAAAAGGAGCCACTTCTTCATCTGGTTTAAATGACTTGCAACAATTCCACTTTCTTCTTTTGAAGAATCATTCACATCTTCCATGTCCTCAAGCTTCCTACCAGATATATATGCTGTAACATGTAGATAGTTAGAATGTTTCATTCCAATCCAACTCTCAACAATTTTCTTCCAGTGACCATATAACTAGTTAAACTGCTCTGGCAAGGTAAGATTTAACACCACAAAAATTCTTTGTGAAAAATAAAAGATGAAATGAACTTAAGAAGTTGTATACATTATTATAACAAGTACAAAAAGTACTAATCCGCAAATACGCATTCAGAAGTACCTCTTGACTACCTGATCATCCCAACTGCTTGCATATTTACAATTGCAAATCCAAAACCTGAAAATTCTTGGAATATTTAGGAATCTCTCTAGCCAGCCAGGAACCTCTACATCATTTGACTTGTTTCTTCTAAGAGCATCTCTTGGTTCTTCTTTGTATCAGAAAATAATCCAGGATTCCCCCCCCCCCCCCCTCTTCTTTTCCTCCTCTTCCCCACATCCCAGAAAAAAATCACCAGACATTTTTCAGTCATCAACTCAAAAAAACCCAAACACTTTGCCTTCCTGATCATACCAACCGCTTGCATATTTACAATAGAAAATCTAAAAGTCAAGCAAACCTGCAAATTCTTGGAATATTTGGGAATTCTCTGGCCAGCCATGAAGCTCTGTATTATTTGACTAATTTCTTCTTAGACCATTCCTTGATCCTTCTTTGTAACACATAATATTCCTGGTCTCTGTCTGTCTCCCCCCCCCCCCCCCCCCCCTCCCTTTTCTTTCCTTCACTCCCTCCCTTTCAGTCATCAACATGGGAAACTCACAGACTTTGCCAAAGATTATATATATATATTATTCTCACTTTGACCACAAAATCCCATTCACCTGACCCAAATAATTGAAGTGGTAACATAAAGACAGAAAATGAAGAACCAATATATACAAATTGTTCCACCTGGTTTAAAGGAAATATATACTAGAAAATATGAAATTGATTAGAGAAAAACCTAGGGTCCCTAGCTGAAGAAACCTTGTAAGATAAATAAGAAATAGACAGAACATGATGCCCTGACACTGCCCCCAGTGCCTAGACAGAAAAAGAAGGGGGAAAAAGAAACAAAAACTAGAAAAAAGAAAAGAACAAAATGATACACCAAAATTAAGAGCTTTTCCTGGGATAATTTAGAAACATAAAGCCTCATTTACCTGCTCTAGAAATGAAATACGGAGGAAGCTCCCCAAGTGCGGTTCCAACTCCCCATAGCATAGCCTCTAGTTCAACCTGATGCAATATGCTAGTTAGTGGAACCCGTGAACCAGGTAAAGGGAACAGTGAGGGTCCATGTGCCGAGCAATCAGTATCCAGCCATGAGGGGCCCCTTCTGAACTGGATTGTATCATATAAAGCACTTTTTATGTCAACCCGTCCACATTGCACAGACTTCATTGTAAACAAGGCAATGTGAGGACCCAAGTACAAAACAAAGGTGTGCAAGCCAGACCCTGGAGATATAAAAACGGATGGTAAGAAAAGAAGGGGAGCAAAAAGTTGCAAATTTTTGCTTACATAAGCATGAGCTGGTATCATAGATCCCAACAAAATTTTTATCTAATACATTTTCCTTATTTTGAAACAAACAGGAGTTATTGAAGCTTCAGGCAGGTTTCAGCAAGTCAAACATCAATTTGCAACGTACAGCAAATTCAGCATTTAAGGTACTTTGGGCAGAGAAAACAGTTGAATTGAATAATTAAGATTTTATTTTGGTGAAGGAAGGGAAGATAATTGACGAGAAACATTCGTTCTTCATACTAATGGGGGCTCTCATTTACAATGTTCTGGATCTGTACTGTAATATTACAATATCATTACACCAAGTAAGGAACTGACGCCAACAACTGAGAAAAGCCCCTGAATTATCTTTTTCTTTTCCTTTCTATACAAGATGACAATAAGATAGTACTGCCAATTAATCAGGGTTAAACAACTGAAATTTTGCATAACAAAGCAGTGATTTCATGAGCTGTAAATAATATCATAACTGGTTCATTTGCACTTACCGAGACCAATTGATGATGCTACCCCCAGAGCCAACCACCAGATTCCATACTCAAGATACTTGCAAATTTCCAGAATATACTGCAGCATCATCACAGTAACTAGATATAAGTAGTAAGTAATATAGAAGTATACATACCACACATACATTGACACACACTTGAGAAAAATTCAAATTTTGCTCGAAAAAGGCCAGAAAGTAATACAAGCATAAAGACATTGGCGAGGTGCAACAGGACAGGAAAAGATTCCATAATACATGTGAAAAGTAAATGTTCTAGTAAGAAGCAAGGCATGTCAGAAGAGAATGAAAGAATGTCAGGAACTGTAAGCAACAGAAAATGATCCCGGTAAAGTGCAGAAAGTAGTTAGAGGATTCACCAGCCAACCTTATATGGTGTGGATGGACTTTCATGGAGGTGATTTAGATTTATCTAGCACCGGACGAGATAGAAGTTTTACGCATCTATAGTGAATGAGAAGCACTGTATGAGAAAGTAGATCTCGCTAGCACTTAACATAATGGATTCTAAGCAAAAATTATGAAACAATGCATCTTCCCTCGATTATCCTCAGTCACTTTGAAGTATTATGATACAGCAGAAGAACAAGTGACGGAAAACCTATTTCTATCTAGACTTCACAATCTAGAGTACATAGCTTCCAATTCACATTAAATCTAAACAAGTAATCCAAGCTATTAATCAAGAAGCCAAAAGTAAGCCTAACAATTTGATCGGCAACTGCCAAGAACATTAAAACAATAAGCTGACGACAACCCAGCTTGCTAATTACTTTAGTTGCTATCTATTCAAATGACAAAGAGTATTCACTTGAATTTATTTATTTATTTTTGGTAGTAGCATACGTGCATGACTGGAGTAAATTTATTTTCAAATAAACACTTTGACAATTTCAAATGCATCACAATCTCAATGCAAAACTATAAGCACACTTTGATATTTTAGAGGCCTATAAGTCGATATATTTCCATGTGAATCATGCATCGAGATCCATCTACAAATTTCTCACCTTGTAAGAAAATGAACCGAACAATAACTGGCACATTGGACAGAAAAATTCAGTTCCAAGCAACACTTTAGATGCCTAACTCAGAAAAGGAAATGATTCTATTGATTTTTCGTTCTTTTCCACATCTCTTTCAAAATTTTGATGACAGAATAGATCCTCACAAATCATTTCCAAACAGAAATATTCCTGAAGAGCAGTTTGTGTCAGAAAACCAAGCAACCACAGGGAAAAAAAAAAAAATCAGAGCACTTCTATACTAAGCAACTAAAATTTCCGTGCTTATGCAAAATTCATAAGGCATTTTTAACCAACCAATTACAACCGTACATGTATGATTTTCTAATAAATGTACTAGTTTACAAGTCATAATAGCATTGGAATCAAGACAAAGATGAACAGCAACAATATCCTAAAGTATCTAAATGATTACAGAAAGCTTTTGTTCATATGAGAACAAAAATATAGAACACACTTGCACAGCAGTGAGACTTAAGTATGAAACATCAAGAAGTAGAAATACTAGTTATTACCTCTTCATCTGGCCTCCAAACAGTTTTGATTAATATCCCACTGCCCAAGGCAAGTACACTCATGAGTGCAAACCAACTTCTCTTTGCACAAATGTAAACTACTGGTTGCTGAAGGCAATTAAGAACAGCAAGAGCAAAGAACTTAAATGTCCTCAGTGGCTGCATTGTCAATGTCAGGTTCTCTAGCTCCTTATGATGCCTGTCACGAAGTTCTAAAGAAACAAGCAAATCGTTTTACCACAACAAAATGTAGGAGGATAGCATTCTCAGAAACGTAGCACAAATTCTATCAAATCAAAACATACATGTTTCACCGAAATGATGGATCGAATTAAAAAAAAAAAAAAAAAACAGAAGATAATCTTTATGACTATAGGCATGTATAGGTATCTCTCTTAAGTAAGATTAATGCTATACAACTTCTGCAATATTTTAGTTTATGGAAGATTGGACGATAGCCAAGTTCACAACAATTGAAAGGGATTATACAAACCTATGGTATCCGCTCCCTTTAATATGATTTTTATTTTTCAAAAAAAATAAAAAATCATTTTTTAGGCACGTTTTTTAACAAACTTTTTGTCTCGCAAACACACTTACTTAAAAAATAATAATAATAAAAAGTAATGCCACATTAATACATTTCTAAGAAGTCCACTAAGAAAGTCATCCAAACGATGTTGTTAAGAACACAGGTCCACGATGATCGCTAACTTAACCTAGCTTGATAAACAATCAGTCTATGGCCCCCTCATGCATTAGTTTATATAGCCCTGTAAGCTCCCTCAAACCAACCCCCACCCCCCGGGGCGGCAAAAACCAAAAAAAAAAAAAAAAAAAAGAAACACCAAAAAAAAAACTCATATTTAAATGCATTTTCTCCAAGTCCAGCTTCAAATCCCTAATTAATTCTATCCAAACAACCCAGATCAATCATGTAAGTTTGAGGATTCTATGCAAGTCCAGCTTCAAATCCCTAATTTCAATAATCAGCTCCCAGAATAATCAAACCCAACCTAGATACAAGGGGAAAGAAAAGGACTAGCATTCCGATCGCCTTTTTTCTTAGGGAAACTATAATTTCAATAAGAACAAAATCATGTGAATAAAATTAGATAGCTAGATCAACTTATGAATAAGGCAAATCCACAAACGAAAAAAAAAAAAAGGAATATATTTGATTCAAAAAAAATATATATATGTTACGCAGTTGACTCACCTGACAGAGACGATAGATCGGAAGAAGATGACGGCCGCGGTGATGGCGAGATCGTCTGTTCCCCTTGTTCATCTTGGGACGCCATCTTTCGCCGAAAAAGTTGGAATTTTTGCACCCACGAATCTCCCTAAATTTAGAAAGAGGAACTGCTGCTCTAATTAGGTGAGATTTGTGAAAATAAACGAGATGCCACTGCTTTTATAAAATGTACATATAATTTAAGCCCTTAACGCGTAGGAGGATAAAACAGGCTCAGTTTTAATTTTTCGAAAAATAACAATTTCTTTTTTGTACTAAGTTTATTTTTAAATTTTCATTGGTACTATTTTAATATGATATTTAAAGATATTTTTTTTACTATTTGTTATATTTTTTATTTTATATGCATCAAATTTAAAAGTAATGCGGTAGTTCAAAAAATTTCATATGCGTGAATTTTGGGGAATTGGATGTCTGACTGAATGATTGTATGTATCAAGAAAAGAAAAGAAGCAACGATCGCGTCAACGGCTGATTTGGGAACGTTGAATCCGTAAAGAAAGGGAGATGAGTTGAATTGCCTAAAGAAAGAGAGAGCTGTGGCGGGACGCTGACGCTGACGCTGACGCTGAAATCACAGGCTATTGGATGATTTTGCATGTCCGTGACATTAATACAAAGGAGCCGCTTTACTTTTTTTTGGTGCGATATAATTCGTATTACAGTAACACATGAGAATAATAGGCACGGGACATTAGTGTTGGTGAGATATAATTTGTATTATAGTAACACATGACAATATTAGGCACGGGACATTAGTGTATTATAGACAATTTTTTTTACTAGTACACTTTTATCTGTACAATTTGACACTGTCTCTTTTTAGTTGTTGTAGTAGTTTGTTTATTTGTATTTATATATTAATAATTAATCACAAAGCTTATAGCACGATATAATTCATGTTGCATGTATTACAAGATATTACTTAATCTAAAAATTAAATTATTTATACATGTGTAAAATGAATTAGAGTTTGTGATTAATTAAAGTGACTCCCAACAATTGTCTCGTTAATAAAACCAGATGCGGTAGTATCTCATAACTCACCGGTTTGAGCCTCATTGTGATATCTCACTTGCATCCTTGGGTAGGGCTCAACCTCGCAAAGTTAGAATACCACCTTTATTAACACAAAAACGAAAAAACAAAATTTAATCAATGTGAGAGGGGAAACGAGATGGAAAAGGAAGAGGGAAAATAATTAAAATAGTAAAGGCATTTTTGTTTTAAAACATGAACGAGAGGTTAAGTGATTATTAGAAAAAAAATAGAAGGGCAAAGTGAAAATTAAGATAAAATTTATATATTTAAACCTATAAATAAAAAAGAACGTGAGAAGATTTAAGGAGAGAAATAACCATTGGTGCAATTAATTGCTAATGTTAACTATTTTTTTATTTTTTTAAGGATTTTTTTTTTTTTTTGGTTGTGCTTTGCATCACCATCTACGGAAGCAAAACCTTTAATTGTATATTGCTCAAAGCCAATCTTTAACAAATCTAATGCCATCGATCACCATTGTCCCACATTATTCGCTTTCGTGTTTGTTCTTTCTCTTTTGTTTCATCAACAATTTTCGCAATCAAGTTAGATTTGTCGAGCTCATTTTTAGAAAGCAGAAACATTAATATAGTGCAATTGTTAGGAAAAGCAAAAATTTGCTTATGATCATAACTCATTTTTTATAGGATAGAAGGAAACGGGATCGCTACCATTTTGTAGAGAGCATGATTAATGAATCAAGTCAAAATTTTGATACAACAATAACTACTGAAAAAAATATTATCTATCCTTATCTTTCGATCTCTTATCTTATCTTACTAAAGGAGAATGGGTATTTTTTGTGTTACATTTTTGTGTCATTTTATATTTTGCCAAAATTATTTTTTACAATATAATTTTAACTGCCCAATACTTATAATCTTCTCATATTTCTCTCGGAATTATACTCAATAAAATATTTTCTTCATATTATCTTTTTTTTATATTGTCTTGCTATTAATAAAGTGAGTAGGGACCTTTTGGTGTTAATTTTTCTTGTTATTTTGTACTTCACCTCCAGGGGACGTAGTTTTAACCTTACACTTATCTTTCCTTCCGAACACTTAATATAATATTTTGTCCACACAAAATTTTGGTCTTTAATAGTAATAATATAATGTTGACATTTATTTTTAAAATTCTAGCAAGTGATGGAGTATACCACATGGATGGGATAAAACAATTTCATTTGGTAAAAATTTTATTATATTATCTTTACCGTATGGTACCATGCATGTGGTAAAATATGTTTAATCCATTATATTTTATTACTGCATAATTAGTAAATATTTACCACTAAGGTACCATATCATAATAGGAATTATATAAACCCTCAAAAAGGAGCATAAGATTTTTTTATCTTGAGCCAATAAAATAAAACTAAACAATCTGTTATTTATTTTTAAAAGTACATAAATGATGGTGATTAACAATTTTATGCAATCAATAAAAATATTTTTAAAAAACCTAGAATTGAGATTAGTGTAATTTTTAAACCCAAACAGGATTTTTTTTAACACAATTGTACAATCTCAGGTTCTTGTGTAATTTTTTTTTTTCCTTTCTGAGCTTTATTATATTTCCGCTTCAATAAATGATTTAGTTTGCATTCTTCAAATTCATTTTCTAACAATTCTTACTTCCACTATATGAGATTTCATTGTGAGCTCTCTTTTTTCCTTATATGTGCAAAAATACATTAAAAATTGTAAAGTTGATGATATTGTTCAAATTCCAAGGATACATTTCTCCAACAGATTAGACTATTTGTTTTAGTTTATCTCATCATCAACAATAAACTAAGTTCTTGTATATTACAA
>JAMWEH010000572.1:0-20558 GCA_024721245.1 Mitragyna speciosa | reverse complement strand
TCCCATAAACTAAGACCTAGACAAATTCTGGTCGTAATATATTAACATTCATCAAGAAACACCAACAAAAAGCATTAATGTATCAAAACCAAAGCAAAATCATCGCCCCTAGAAAAAAAAAAAAAAAAAGACACATATCATTTTTGAAGTACCCAAATTATGACTTCCACACTCCAAATAGATTCTGAAAATTATGTTAATGCCGGGTGATGCCTCTTTAACCCAGCCACCCATTTATGGTTGGAAAATATAAACACGCCAGAATTAATAAAATATAAACAGAACCCACCCCTCCCAACCCCCCCAAAACCACCCCCACCAAAAAAAAAAACACAACTTAGAACGCAAACTTGCTTAGTTTGGAAGTTGCAGTGGAAAAGATAAGAAAAGAAAGAGGAGGAAAAGAAACTTTCTTTTCTTTTTCTTCTTTTGGGAGGAGAATTTTTTTACCAAAATAAGTCAATTTTTTTTTCATTTCATTTCTTTTCTTTCTCTTTCTTTCCTTCCAAAAAAAAAAAAAAAAATAGTTAAGCATCTTTTTCCTTATTTTCTTTCCTTACTCCCAAACTAAAAAAAAAACCTTAAAATTCTTTCAAATTCGATATTCTAGTAATTGACCCGGGCAACTACTACTATTTAGTATCGGGATCTCCATATTATTTTCCATTCCCAGCCAAGATTGAGGAAGCCCGCTGAGAAAAGAAAGATGGAGTCATCACAGATCACAGGCGGCGGTAACGGCATGATAATCTCTCAGTCCAACAACGACGTCTCACCCTCACCGCCGGTGGAATCCACCACCATCAATTCCTCCTCCACCCCCATCGACGACGACCCCAAGCACAACCTCAACCAAGTCATCAACTCCATTCAGAAAACCCTAGGAATCCTCCACCAGCTCTACCTCACCGTCTCCTCCTTCAACGTCGCCTCCCAGCTCCCCCTCCTTCAACGCCTGTACTTTTCTATTCTTTTTCTTCATCCTTAGCCTTTGTATCATTTTTTTTCTCCTTTTCAATTGCTTAGTGTTTAAACTTTACAGAAATAATCTGGTGTTGGAGCTGGATAATATGTCTAAATCGGCCGACAAGTGCAACATTCAGGTCCCTATGGAGGTTCTCAAGTAACCAGTCTCTCTTCCCCTCTTAATTCTTAATTAACATATCTTTTTGAATAATAATTATAATAATAAAAAAAGAGAAAATGCTATAAAATGATTGATGGGAGTAATATGCAGCTTGATTGATGATGGGAAAAATCCGGATGAGTTCACCAGGGATGTTCTCAATACTTGCATCGCCAAGAATCAGATTACCAAAGGCAAAACTGACTCCTTCAAGGTTTTTGTTTTTTCTTTCATTCCCACCCCTAAATAACCAGTTTTTATGGTTTTTTCCCCCCCTATCTTTATTGTATTTTTCCTGATACTGAGTGGAGAGTTCCACTTCAAACTCTGCCAAATTTCCATTTTGGTGCTTCTTTGCATAGTGAAATGCATAGCCATCCATACCGTAAGTATGGCTTCTGCTCCTCAAATTAGTTATCAGCTTCTCCTGGATGAATTTATTCCTGTGTTTGTTTCTATTGCAAACTGGATAAAAATTTCAATCATTAATAGTAATTTTAGCAATCAAACAAGAATATAAAAGTTTCACCTCGTGTAGTGCAAGAAGATATTTGCTGGTTTTCACATTGATGCTTCACGTGTTCTCTTCCTCTTTTTTTTCTGATTTTTGCACTAATGAAAATGTATTTTACCCCCATTTTTTTTTATGCAGGTTCTGCGTAGGCATCTTCTTGAGGAACTTGAATCAGGCATTCCCCGACGAGGTGGAAGCTTACAGGGATACACGTGCAAGCTCTGCAGCTGTGAGTTTTCATTCTTGTATCCTTGCTACTATAATACTATTCTTCATATATGTGCAAAGATGGATAATATAATATTTCAATCAGCTTATTTGTGTTTTCGATATATGTTGGATATATGCTCCCTTGATTTTCCTAGTTGTGTGCATGTCTCCCTGCTAAAGTTACAGTGAATTTGTTGCCACGTTGCTTATGGTGTTCATGGTCCGGTAACTTCAAATCAAGCTGTTGTTGCATAGAGTCGTGGACGATGTAGACTTGTTACTGTCAGTGGGGATTTTGTTCAAGCCATTTTGGCTTTCAGCTATGGGTAATGGTTGATATTCAATGAATTTAAGTCAGTGGGGACTCTGTTCAGGCCATTTTGGTTTTCAGCTATGGGTAATGGTTGATATTCAATGAATAAGTGTTCAGACATGGATTTAAAACATTTGGAACTTAAGCCGGGGATAATGTTTTCATACGCTTGCATGTTTTAACCAAATGATGCCCACAGGGCTGGGGGGTTGGATATAAATGACATGGAGAAGGGGGGAGGGAGATTGATCTGATGTTGCAACTATTTCCAGTGGACATAACTAGACAATGATTATACCCTTCAGATGTTAATGGATGGGGATAGTGTCTGTGCTTTATGAATTTGTTAAACATAGTGTAAGTATTTAAACAAAAAGAATCATATTAGCTTACACATATATTTCTACTTCAATTCATCTTAACTTCTCTATGTTAAGCTATTCTTTTCAGGCTTTCTTTACTGTGTTATTTGGCTTTTCCAAATCTCTAGTACCAGACTTTTTTTCTCTTTTTTTTTCCCCCCCTTCGGCTAGTTACTAACCTTTTTAAATGGAATGCAGGAACTGAAACGGTTTGCGCAAGCACAGAATATGCTACCAAATGGAGATGTCAAGGTGAAGACTGAAATTTAAGAGTGGTAACAAGTTAATTGTCTAATCTTCATTAGTGTTTGTAATATGTACCCTTCTGAATAGAAAAATCTGACATTTTTATATCTTTGCTTTGAACTCTTAAATCCCCTGATAAAAGAGTGTAAAAAAATGTTGTTGTGCCAGTCTCAGTCTGAGAAGCTACTGAGACATGGCTGGGCGGTCTTTGATTAAAGGTAGGTGGGTTTGTCAGTTATGGGTATTAAAGTATTAACGCCTATATACTTAATGTAGTCCACATGATTGGGATTAATATTGTAAATGGAAGTCATCTATGGCTTTTCCTGTATGCCACCTATCTTGGTAGCAAAATAATTCCCCACTTCAAATCCAGCATGTATAGGTAAAGTAGAAAAGCACCAAATGAAAAAGAAAAAGAAGTGCAGAACATGATTCAAACTGAGCTGCTATGGATCAAGTGTTTTGGCCTGGCACCTGAAATAAGTAGGTCTTTCTTTAGCTCATTATCATGTTTAAGTGAAAAAACAAGTAAGATTTAGAAAAGTATTATGCCTTTATTTTCTTGAGATCTTCTGGCATTCTGTCACATGGCCACCTAACATGGACATATGCGGTGGCTAAGTCTCTGCTCGTGATCTACACTGGATTTCAACCACTTCCATTAATGTGATTATCAGGAAACTAAATATGATACACCACTAGATAATTGTATTTCATTAACTAAAGCCTTGAAAAATGTTCATCAACTTGAGTTGCTATCCATTTATTTGTTTTTCCTTTGGGTGATAATTTTAGGACTTAAGCAATCACGTACTGGCGGTAGTTGTAAAACTCATTTCTTAAGTTGCCATCCCTTCCAAATAAAGCTTTGATTAAACTTAATTTTGGTTATTTGTAAACATGTGTTTCTTCTGCATTGAAAGCATGAGAAATATAGCTAATTGATCATGAATGTTGATCTGCTACTGGAAAAGTTCCTACCTTTTATTGAAGTTCTACGATTCCAAATTCCTTTTCCCACCTTGAAACCAACCAAAACACATTTGAACTGTCGGGATAAACAGAACAATGGGCTTCTTCTTTTTTTTTTTTTTTTTTGGGGGGGGGGGGGGGGGGGGCGCCTTATTTTGGTAGTGTATTTATTACTTCTCTTGGTTTTTTGTTGCTGTATATGTTCCATGTCGTGTTATTGGCTATCTGCTGGACCATACATACACCTGAAATACATAGATGATTGGATCACAATAGCGACTCGGAAAATAAGTTTTAAAGGAGGATGCGGTACATAGCAGATACAGAGATCAACATGTGATCTGGGTGTCACAAGAATCTTGTGCCTACAAATATCTGTCGAGGGTAAGGAGTTTTGGTCTTCAGGAATACCTAGTTGAGTGACATCTAATACCTACTCAGGGTTGATGGTTCTCAACAGTCACTACTGAATCCTGTGATATAGTCAGGGAATAGCCATCTGGATGAATTTTTCCCCTTACTATCATCATGCCAACTAGTATTGGAGACCAACGTTGCTAATTTCCTCGACAAAGATCACAATTCCCATAGCTGTAAGCTGCAACTTGAATTAGCTATAAGGTCATTAGTTTCAAAGCTGCATCCATCTTCAGTTGACGTTAAGGAGCCATCAGCTAATGGTGCCATGTAAAAAGCATTACTTTCTTCGCCCAGGTAATCAGTATTCTTAGTAGATTTTTGGCAAATTGTCCTGCGTTGTTCATGGCTGCTTGTCTGTAGTATAAACTTAGTTGTTTTATCAGCTTCCAACTCAATGTCCTCTTTCCCATATGCTTCTTTGCCAGCTGTTGCGATAAGTTGCCTAAGTCCCTGAACCTGTTGATCAAGGATATCTTTCTTAGGTCTTCATTCAATTGAGGACGAATGTTTGAATGTCTATATATAAGTTTAGGACGATATATACCTGGATGTTTAGAGATTCATTCTCTTTCTTCAGGGACTCAAACTTAGAGGCCAGGTCGTCATAACTAGCTTGTAGCATGCTGTATTCTTGCTCAATTTGCTTCGACTTGGATCGAGCTCTCTTATTCTGGAACCATATAGCAACCTGGCGAGGCTGCAGCCCGAGCTTGCTAGCCAATTGTTGCTTCACCCGTAAATCTGGTCTTGACTCTGCCTCAAACATACTCTCCAAAGACCTAATCTGATCATCGCTGAATCTTCTTTTGCTATTATTCTTGCTGATCATAAAACTGGGCATGGCGTGGAGCTCTAGCTCTACCTCATCTGATGGAATTTGTGCAGTCCAAGCCGATGATGATATTGGACAGGCTGCTGCTCCTTTTTCAAACATTTTCTTACAGCGAACGTCTGAAGCATGGTAGAAGACGAGTACGCTTATAATATAATTGTTAATTGGCATACAAAGGCACTGGTGAGGGTTGAAGATGGTCCTGAGGGGACGTGTGTACCTCATTATTTTGTGGGCCTCCTGCAGGTAAAAGATATGATAAGAGAGGGATTAGCTGTCAACCTTGGCGTTCATACTTGTCACTTGCCATGTCAGTCTACAGCTTCAAGTCATCCTCAACGAATGCAACTGGGGTCGGTTCCTCCGATCAAAGGTTGCCACGTTGTGAATGATAGATTATTCGAAAATAGTCGGGGGATTTGCACCAAAGTAGTAAGCAGTGGATCACTGCGTCTGGACGAAGCCAACGATTTGCTGCCTCGTGGTTTCCCGTGGTCTTTTTGCCGTCAACACGTAATTCTACGTGGCCTTGTCCTGTCTGAAATATTCAGGTTTTGATGCCATTTGGCTCCTTGATATAGGCTATAGAAAATTAGGCGATGATTTTCCTCTCGAACCACCTCGTCAAAAGGCAACTCACCCTGCAATGTACCCAGGGAGGAATGTTCCTACTTTAAATTCTGAGGGTGTGGCGGAATTGCGATTCTCTCCACCCAAGCTCCACGTGGCCCGGTGGAGTCCCGCCTCGCCCCGCCCCTGCCCTCCCCTCCTAGCGTAGATCACCGTAGAATTAGAAATGAAAAGCACTGTATTGTGGTTCAATTTGAGAATTACGCTGTAACTACATAGCCTTAAGCAGAGAGACTTCTAATGTTTCTCACAAATCAAACACACAACTATTGAGGAAAAAAATATATATATATATATATATATAACGTGACTCATGTTTTCCAGCAATTTCTATAAAACTTGAACTTTATTGTATCAAAGCAGTACTGAGAAAAATATAGCATTATCATCTGTCATGTAGGGATATCAAGTTTCAACAATTTAGTTTTTATAATTATAACGTTAAACGCGTTTCGTGTATATATACACATATTGAAAATTTTTATATCTTACTTGAGGATTAGAGCAAATTCAATGTAGATTAATTTTGTTTGTTTGGTTCTATTTTATAAAAAAATATTTTTTAAAAATTTATACTACATTTTTCTGTTTTATAAAAATATATTTTTTTAAATTTATACACATTTTTTAACTAACTTTTTATCTCAAGATCTCAATGATATAGATTTTTGCTTTGGTGAAACTATAGACATGATTATTCGTACCAACGTTTTGCAAAGCAACATTGGGCTGCTATTAACTCCATTAATTCATGCCAATCTGATTCCACGCTTTCTAAGTCAATTCAGGTGTCAAGCTATTTGGATTTGAATTTCGATGCTAATTCTGCTTGTCCTCTACTCTTTCCCATCTATCTAATATGACAATATCTACTGAAAGTGAGGTAGACAACAGAAGAAGGACGTAATTATTTCCGGACTAGCACTTCCAGTAACAAATCTCAACTTGCGGTTGATAGATGGGCTGATAGGACTTGTCTCCCGTAACTTGAGCCTACTATGTGACAAACAGGATCAAGCTGTCCAATGTTTAGCCCAAAGCCTCAAAGAATTCAAGTGTCAGTGTTGGGGATATTGGATATGATTACTTAATAAGAGTTCACACGTTCTCTCTCTCAAGATCATTTTATTATTACATAATATATTTTGGGATTCAAGGGTTGCGTGTGGATGGTTTTTTTTGAGGTATTTTTAAAAATAATTACTATAGTAGTTTTAAATATTTCCTTGATAAATGTATATATAAGATAAAAATGTGATAAAAATGTGTTAGAGTTTCAAAAAAACATATTTTTAGAAAACACCAACAAATAAACAAAGCCAAGGAAATTTCGGCGTGGAGTGATTATACAATGTATTATATAGGCAAAAGATGATCATCTCCAAAACTCAATCCAGATTGTGGCATTAGCTCACAAGCCCTCCACTTTCCCTTTTCCCCTAATAAGGTTTGAATTTTTTTTTTTTTTAATTAAACAGGGTCTTTTTATTTTTGGGTCGGGGATGGATTTGGGCCGGGCAACCCCCTCGCTTTTTCAGATTCACGTCTTGTTAAACACATGTAGGGAATTCTATATGGTAGGTAGATGCTCCAGAAATATTGAATTTTCCCTCAAACTAGCAACACGGTGGATTGATAAAGCTAGGTCACATTCCTTCGCAAAAGCTTGAATTCTTATTAACTTCTAAACAAACTTCCTGTTTTGTACCGCCAAAATTAGAATCAGGAAGTTTGATTGTGCTTCTGAAGTTATTCCCTATGTCGACCTAGTCAAATTATAAAAACTTAACTTTGTGCGAATCTTAATCGAGTGGCGAATGTCCTTAACTTAACATGTATCTAGTATGTCATATTGAAGGCAAACATAGTAACCAACTATATACTGTTTTTAACGTACTACTTACTGAAAGTTGCTTGAAAGAAAATCGTTATTTCACTAGTAGAGACCCAAGATTACTCGTAAAGGGAAGTTTTGAAAAATTATCTTCTACATAAATTGCCTAATTAAATTAGTCCCAGATGGAAATTACTGGATCTTGTAGTTTTCTACTCTCTTTCTGAAGGAAATCTTGTAGTTGATCTTGGAAATTGGTTAATCTCTTTTACTTTAAAAAAAAAAAAGATAAAGATTGTTAAAAACAAAAAACCAACTAATTAAACAGAATCCGAGACAAGCTCAAAATATTCTTTCAACAGGGGAGTGACGCGTAATTCTAGATGCTTGCTGTTAATATTTGCGTTGCTAGTTTCAAACATCAAAGACATCAAAGGTTAGGCTCTGGTTTAAGGTTTCTCCTTTGTTTTGTTTGGGAAGAATCTTCCTCGAAATTAAATTAAACAAAAACTAGGGGAATGAAAAAGCTTAGCGCTAAGGGAAGTTGACGTTTTCTGCTTTTCAACAACTCCATGCACCTTTTGGTAGCGTTATTGCAGAATGATTAAGCATCCCAACAACACAAATGATTCTTTAACAATGCCAGGCTAGCTGCGTGTGGTAAGGTTTTCAAATTATCAGGTTGGCTTCTAGTATACCAATATATAATATTCTAAAAGCCAAAAATAAAAATAAAAAAAGATAGTACTAGTATCATAGATAAATTTATACGGTTGCCATACTGCTTTGATCAAATAAAGCGGAGAATCGGGCCTTCGAACAGGGTCGTGACCTTGAAGTGTTTGATGGTGAAAAGTTACAGTGACTTTCGTTATCATCAACACCAAAATTCTAATTTGTGTACATTGCATAAATATTTTATTATTATTGTTAAGTGACCCGAAAAAAATAAATGTTTTATTAACTAATGCGGTTTGTGGATTCAATGAAATTCAAAGGATATTTAACGCATCACCAGGGATCGCCAAAAAGAACAAAAAAAAAAAAAAAAAAAGAATTGCAGTTGTCAGCTGTCGCAGCGGGTATCTGAGGAGATTGAAGAAAACCAATGCAAAAAGTGGACGCTAGAGACTAGAGTAGTAAAAGGTCTGTCTTCGTCAGTTGGGAGGATCAAAAATCAAGGCAGGGCTTTTGGTTTGTTTGTGGAGTGGGTAGGTCAACCATAGTCGTGAGGTCAAAAAGAGAATGCGGGAGTATTGTTTTCCACATAAGTCGAGGACAAGTGGTAACTGTTCATGATGTACTCTTTTTCTTCTCTTTTCTTTTCTTTCTTTCCCCTCCTAATTGAAATAACGTGGCAACATGGTTGATTGCATTCAGACGCTATTGTGGATGGTCGCTTTTTAGTACAAATAGTATAATATATTTAACATTATAAAAGTACTCATCCATACAATACAACTAGAAACATCAACAATAGTTTGTGATAGTTTTCAAGGGGAGGTTGAGCATATTTACACTAAGCCTATGATTCACTGATTTAAATACATCGCAAAAAGACATAACATCCACAATCTATTCTTTTGGTCCATTCTTATTTTCATCTGGATAGGAATCCATAGTCGTTTATATTATATTTAGGCTAAAGAACAGAGATGGTCTAATTTGAATTATGAAAACTGAACTGCAATACTATACTAGACTGGAGACAAGATGTACAGAAATGATCAGATTGCTAGTATTATGATCTACAAGGATAAATTCATGCCACCTCAAGATATTGTTCAACTACTTGTTAGGTATCAAAGTGGGGAATTTTCCCGACTAATACATAACTAGGTTATCGATACCTGAGCATTATGCTGAGGTACGCAAGCAAACACCAGAAAAGCTTTTCCCTTTCCTGATGGGGAGGAAAACCCAAAAAAGGGGTAACGAAGCACATAGACAGCATAAGTGCATCTATATGTATCAGGACGAAGATAGATTGCATGTAAAAGGACCACATTTTAAATTTCCCAAAAAATAGCACATTTCTGTTATATCCTGTCACTTTTTTTATCTATTAATTATTACCCGATGAATATTTCAGGATTTGGAGAACTTGGAAAGACTTGATAGGTTTGTGTAATTTTGCGTTTGTATTCCTTGCATCACTAATTAAAATAATTACTCATTGAAACAACTACTAAAAATGCTAGGTGAGGCGAATACAATTACAAGCACAAATAGGGAAAGCAGGAATGATCTCTAACTATGAAAAATCCAATGGTCAAAATGAAAATACCCCATTTGTTGTAGTGATGATAGAAGCACCTGAGATTTTTCGAACAAACGCTGGCCGTTCTGGATGTTTATCTCAGTCCTTCTGTCTTTGTTTCGTTCGATGCTATGCCACCCCCCGCAAGCGCAGAAAATGAAGTAACACACTGACCGAGGTCCCCATTTTCATGTTACACATTAATTGTTGTATTCATGCAATTACAATACTACCCAGAATATTACATTTGCACAGAAGTAAAAGCTTAAAACTAATTAATCCTGGTTGCAACTCATCGCCGTCGGGGTTGTTTTCCTAATTAGTTGAACAAATTTTGCTGAGCCTCCCTCCCCCTTCTTGTATTTCTTCATCTTAGACTTTTTTTTTTTTTTTTGAGAAATTTCATCTTAGACTTTAAATATTTGTCATGTCCCTAGGCTTATTAGGAGATTAAGGAGAGTCAATGTTGGTATTTCTTGGTAGTCTTTTAGGTGAAAATCTTGTACCCCGAATAGACAAATCATCATCCCCTAATGGATGATTTGTGTCGAATCCAATGCATCACAGTGCATTGTAAGGTAGCCCTTTTGTGTCATATTACTATTGTGCATATGTAGCTATGACTTTGAGGGAGAAAAAAATGAGCTGATGGTGTGATTAGGTCATGATGAGATTCTAACAGTTTATACTCTATATACTTTATTGCATGAACTATGCGCAGAGAGAGAGAGAGAGAGAGAGAGAGAGAGAGAGAGAGAGAGAGAGAGAGTTGAGAGGGAGAGACTGTTGTAGGTTGTAGGGTCGTGTGGGTGACTGTTGGTTTGCTTTTATGACTTTGTCCTTTATTTAAGCGCCCTCTTCCTTTTCCATCCTTTATTTATCATCTTCTATCGCTCACACAACTCTAAAGCACTTAGTATTAGTATATCCTCAATATTCATTGTCAACCTCTTTCCCTCACCCTTTCCTATGAATTGTGTAGGGCTTTGAGGCCAGAGGATAAAAGATGATTAGGAAGCTTTTTTCTTTTGAGGGGAATGTTGTCTGGTGCGAGGCCACCAATTAGATCTATACAGATTTAGTCTGGTCGTCTCAATTAATTGTCAACAGATCAATCCTGAAGATTGATCTAATTGTAGTATTTATACGAGTTCATAGATCTTAGATTAGTGGTGTCGGACCAGGCTTCATTCCCCCCAATTGTTGCTTCCTTGAAATAAAGATGATATCTTTCTTTGCAATCTCCGCGATCATCCAGTTTAGATGCAGAAGGTCAAGGTAGATTGCTTTGACTTTTATGGGAATTGCTTGGATTTTATCTCTTTTATTTGTGGGACTTTGATTAGCAGATGAAAGGGGTGGCTTGCGAAGGAGAAGATTGGTGTAATGATTAAAAGATCTGGACACCCCTTCTACTTCCCGTGTAGAAAATGCAGCAGAAATGAGGTAACAAGTAGAAAGTATATAGTTTAATCATTACTTGTGTCTTTGCTAAGTAAGTAGGATTCTATTGCATGTATCGGATTTTTGGTGTGATTCTTTTTTGTCAGTTAACTCATTCCTAGTGCATCATTGCACTGATGATGATGGGGGTTTCAAGAATCTGTCCTGACCGTTTCTGTGATCCATGTCTGATCTGCATGCCTTTTTCCACTGATTGACTTTACATAATATCATCATTACCTTCAGGACTTCCACTTCTCATACTATCTTAGTAGTTATTACTAATTAACCTCTTCTTCCTTTTCCTTCTAGGGCTTCAGGACAACGCTATGAATAAGATTTTAAACACGAAGGGATCTTTCAAAGATGTCGAATTTTCGCATTTATTCACCATAATTAGCAGTCCCAGTCATCAGCCTGTCACCCTATCCTCTCGTGAAGTTCTACTTCAGGGTTTGAAATTTAGGTTGACAAACCGGATTATAGATCCTTTTTAAGTCTTTTAGCATCAGTTTTAATACTGTACAACAACTTAATGTATTATGCCTCCGTCATTACATGTTAACATAAATCTTTGAGAATGCATGTTATTCTCATTCGCGCGTGTGTTTGTTGCCTCAACTTACTCATAGTTGGTCCAATTCCATGTCTTTTTCTCTTGTTAATAGTTCGGTGACTAATGAAGAATACCCCATTTTGCGTCATGTCTATCCTTGCATCGACAGGTTTACAAGCTGTTGTAATATATGTACGACAACCACTGCTTCAAGGCAAGTGAGATAATAGTTTGTAAAATCTTCCTTATAAAAACAGATAGAATGTGTGTTTGAGAAGTAACCCAGAAGTTGCAGCAGGAATAATGGGTGGTCTCATGGGCCAGCCAGTGATATGATAGGCATTTTTGTTAAATCCAATTTCATACCAATAGCTCACTCTGCAATGAGATGGACAGTACTGTTCATGGTTGATGCTTTTACGTTGTTGCAAGTCAAGAGCTATCTCATTCTTCTGTCTTTACAAACGTTTGAACTTTAGAGCTTTCAGTCCGAAGTCACAATTCAGTTCTCTTCTCTTGGATGTGATTCTTCAATGCAAGTTTTTTCTCCAGTATCGTTTATTTACACTGCATTGCTTATCCTGAGAAATGGCTCCTGTCCTCTTCTTTCTGTTATTTCATTTTTCCTGCTTTTTCTGTTTTCTGACCAGACTTTAAGCTCTTGGTAATTCAATTGCTGAAAAATGCTAAAAACTAGTAAGATTTTTTTTGATGACTTATCAATTTCATCGAAAAGACATAGAAATTTTTTTTTTGGGGCACCATATCACATTCCTTTAATGGCTAGGACATGATAAATGAAAATTTCAATTTCCATACATCATACTATCATAATACTCTTACTATTGGACGTTCAGCATATCCTGTACAACTTCAAATAGTTGCACATTTTCTTTTCTTGAACTTAAATCACTGATTCTTGAGTCATTTTCTCCTCAAATGTGGTTTTTGATGTCTGGCTGAAATTGTCTTTCTAGAGCATATTGTAGTCTTTTATATACAAAAAAAAAAAAAAAACAGAAGATAAGAAAGGCTAGCTGGTTATATTGTTCCACAATATTTGCTAGTCTATCTTCTTGTTGATGTCTGAGGCATCTTTTTGCATCCCTTTGTGCAAAACTTTGTGTTCTGATTCTTGATTGAAGTCAGTGACTGAGAAAGTAGTACTAGTGAAAGTGTCTCGGCTTCTTCCGGTCATGCTTGGAGAAAGTGCAAACTGAGATGGAGTGAAACTGTTACAAGGGTGAAAATATTTCTGCTCTTGCTAGGGGTCCGTAAATCTTTAGTGTGTTGATTATACAAGTCCATTAGGGATTTGAAGGAACCCCAGCTTCAGAACTGCCGAAAAGAAAAGAACAGAAGGAAGCTAGAGGAGATTATATGTAAAGATGAATGCATTGGAGAAGGGAAAGGTCGTCAGTGGTCAGTTGTCACTCGACAACTAGCCTGACATCCTGGCTTTGCCTTGATTGGATGGTGGTGTGGTGGACCCAACCCAACTCAGCTTGCCCTCTCTCTTTCTCTCACTCACATTGACTCATCAATTCTTGAAGCGGAGCATCACTATGATAAACATTAACGCGGAAGGATTTGGAGGGAAAAGTAAAAACAAGAAAAAGAATTTTAAAATTTTCTTTTGTTTGCGAGTAAAGAAAAAAAAAGAAGGAAAAAATTCCTTAATCATTTTTCTTTGTTTGGAAGGAAAAAGGGAGAGAAAACAAAGAAAATGAAATGAAAAGTTAGCTTGTTTTGATCAAAAAATTTTCCTTTCAAATTTGGGAGTAAAATAAAAGGTAAAAAAGAGGAAATTTATTTCTCTTCTTTTCTTTTCTCTCATTCTCTTTTCTCTTCTTTTCTTTTCTACTCTAACTCCCAAACTAAGCCTAACGAATGCCTACAAAAAAATGTAGTGACATCTTATCTTTGGAGCGTTGTTCCTGCCTAATTCTATTTTTAAAAAGTGGACAATTTCTTACCAAAATATATATTTTTTCTTTGAAAATTGTAAAAATATTTTACGGAGTTTAGTGGCATTGTGAGCTCTTGTTTCTATCTTAATTTTTCTTTTTCTCACACACCCATAATTATTCGTAGTAGAGTCAACATTAGTATGGTATCCCCTTCGAGTAATGGATTATTGGATTTTTTTTTTTTCACACTTAATCCCTTATAAGAGTATTTCTCTGTCATGAACGACGGTCAAGTAAACCATGTTGTTCCTTATGAGCCCCCATGTGGAGCCCACATTTGAGACACAAACCCTTGATAGCTATAGTTTGCTTTTTTTTTTTTTTTGGTTAAATATTTAACATTTTAACTTATTCCTAACCTACTCTAGAGGATAGTTAAATTGGACCTGAGGAGGCCAACAAGGACTAAGCCATCATTGAATCATAGTAGTACTAGGTGCTCTTCTGGATTTTTTATCAAACTAACCTGCAGTAAGGGAACTTTTAAGTGTTTCCCTGACCACCAAGCTGTTGGCTCGATGACTTTTAACATCAGAGTTTTAATGGGATCCGATGCATTAGTGTTGATATGATGTTACCCGCTAACTATAGTTTTGCTGGAAAGTGAAAAGTTACATAACAAATTGTTTTTTTATTCCAAAATCCTACAACAGCCACATTGAGATTATTGTATAAACAAGTCTCACTATCCCACTTAATTTACTTAACACTTTGTTTAGACTGTACAATTGGGGGCGGTTTGGACACACTCAGTACAGTTATACTAATATGTTGTCAGTAGCATGGCTAGCACCGACCGTCTTTTGAATTTACCCATGACTAAGGAGCAAATTCTTAAAGAAGTTTCCAGTACTAATATGTGTTTTAAGAATCTAATTTTTATTGATAAAATTATGCAATTGAGTCCCTCCTCGAACATTAACTTAACTTGTATGTAGACCGAACATTTGGTCACTTTGCGGGACAGGAAAATCAATGTCCAATTTCCCTTTGCTTTCTAATTGGAAAGCAGAAAATTAGAGTTTCAACTTCTCCCCTGGAAAACGGAGAAAGAAAGAAATAAATAAAATATCATGCAGGGATATACAACAAGTGCAATAATCCCCACTAAGGTACACGGGCATCTATTTCATGAATACAAATTTAAAATGTTGGTTCCAAAAAATTATATATTTATGTTATATATTTAAAGTGAGAGCACATTTTGGTCTGTACGTCTTTCCCTTCTTATTCCTTTAAAAAGGAACTAAATAAAAAACAAACCACTCATTAACATGATAATTATCTAAATATCTACTACTTTCATATTAAATAAAAAATTATAGTTTCTTTTTGAAAAAGAAATTTTTAGCTTTGATAATGTAAATTTCATTGTCATAAATTTCTTCCATAATTTAAAATGAAAAATTCGCTCGCATCAAGTGTGCCCTTAACACTGGTTTCATTTTGAATGGGAGTGAAAAAGATTTTTTTTTTTTTTTGAGAAAAGAAAAAGATGATTATTCTTGGGATCATTTTAGCAATTTCCACCCAAGGCCGAGGCTTGTATTCAGTTTTCGGATAAAAAAGGTGATTGGCAGAGATCGTAAAGCCCAATTTGAAATGCAAGCAAATAAGGCCCGTCACAAACCAGATTAGAAAGCTCTTGGCAGATTATGGATTGCACAGGAAGAGATGCAAATTGCAGATAGTGTGAGCCCATCGTTTCGAGTGTTACACCTATCCAAAATGTGCCATGCATCCATAGAAGAACAAATTGGACCTAACTGACCGACCCAGTGTAATGTTCAGACGAGGTATGAACCCTACCACCCTCCTTTGCTTTTTGGTTGATAGTCCCCCAAAGTTAACGGTACTTTTGATGGAATCTGTTTGTCATCTTTTAGATTTTCTTTATTTGTATGTCTTTAATAATACATAAACTACGAATTCGGATAATTTCTTCTGACTTCTACTCTTTCTTTTTGTATCATTTTTTTAAAAATAAATGTGCACACAAATAAGATGTACTTTTCCTATTAGTTTCGATTTTTTTGGGGGGGGGGGGGGGGGGGGGAAGAAACAAATTGGACACCACATTTATCATTTTTGGGTATGAAGACAAAATGCAAATTACCTTAATGTCAGTACGAATGGTCCTAACATGAGCCACGGCGTCCTTGAACCCTCGGTTAGAAGTTATTGTAGGGGTTTGGTGCCACAAGAAAGAGAAAGTCTCATAACTTCGCTTAAATTGCCTTTTTTTTTTTAATATTATTGAAAAATGTATCAAAATATTTTTCAAAAATGTAATGTATGTAAGATAAATGATGACTAAAATTATGAAACAAATAAGAAGACCTATGTCACACCATGCGTTTAGATGTAACATGCCGCGTATTGACTCACCCAATAAGCAAAACTTTGAACATGATCAAGGCAATTCTAAAACATAGCCATTATAAATATTAAAATCCTCTAATTATTACAAACATCCTCAAATGATGGAACTTTACATCCATCAAATTATCTTAAGGAATACAAATCATGAAATAAACTATCGTCCTTAGTGCCTACCAACTATTCTTCAAATATAAATTTTAATCATTTACTGAGAAGCTAAGTGTCCTGCTTGCCTAGTTCGAGTTAAAAACACCTACAAAATAAATAGCATAAGTGAGGTGAGCAACCAACACGCTCAATAAGTAATTCCATCAATTTCTCATTAGGCTAGGCAGTTACATAATATACATACATATAGTATATGTATTCATTTCGTAACACACTATTCATAATCACCCAAAATAATAATAAATAATACACATAAAAGCTGTGGCATATCAAATGAATCACAATCCATGCGCACATATTCATACATGAGTTGGCTCAAATTTTCAAAGTAGGAGCCAGTGGTATTATATATCTAGCTTAACTTTTTTCCAGTTAGGAGAGTCATAAACATGCGTGCATGACGTGACTACTTACCGTTAGGTAGGTATATCTAGAACTAGCTCTCTGTGGTGTATAATGAATGATCAAAGCCAAATCATAACATGTCATACATTCACACATCACACATACACATGCATTTACATATAGTATCATAATATATGAAAGAATTTTCGCACACATTACTTGTTCATTATGAGTTTCATATTACGAAAATATTTTCAAAATGAGCAACTATATACATATAACAAAATTTTCAAAACATGAGAAAGAGTAGGAACTGCTTACCTCAGAATCCAAGTCCAATTGCACTAACTCAAATAATCTTGACCCCAAGAATAATCACCACTTAAAATACAATAAAAGTAAATACAGTTTCCACTTTAAAAATTATATCCACAAAAATACTAAAAAGTCTTATGCCTCCTTTACAAAATTTTTTGAAACCCTTAAATTAATTATAGGTCTTAATTATTTTAATCAACTATCTTATAATGAGAACTAAACAATAAAAAAATCCATAACCGAATTAGTAAATATAACTATATATATAGATTTTAACAAAATAAAGAAAAATTTTCTAATTATTCTTCTTTTGGTAGCTTCACATTCGGACCACAATGTTCCCAAGTATCTTCGGCCTTGACATGGCAAACAAAGCCACGGTTTTTTTTTTTTTTTGGCTATGGGCTCCGCTGCCCACAATTCCCTTCTATGACCAGTTTCCAAAGATCAGACGATTTTGTTTCCATTGAAATGCAACTGTTTAATTTGGAGTGCCGTGGACCATGATAGACTAGTTCCAACCAACGCAGCCATGGCAATTGCTCTCTCTCTCTCGCGCAACAAACCAAGCCAGATCTGCGACTCTCCTCTACAGTGAAACCATTAACGCACTTCATCTTGTTTATCACTAAATCAAAAGAATTAAAATCTTAACAATTATCATACGTTATCAATTTTTCTAAAATATAAAGATTCTAAACCCTCAATTTCTCCATAATCTATCTAACTTAAACTTTGGATCTAGACACAATTTAAAAAATTACATTCAAGAATTCAACTAACCTTACTCGCTATGAGAAGCATAAAACTGGCATACAATTTCTCACTCCACTAATTCTTCACCTCTTTCTTGTTCTTGCCCTTGAAAGAAAACAGACGTGAGTTTGAGAAAAAAGAAACGTCGTTTTATAGGCTTTTATAAAAAGAAAATGATTATTCTATTTGTGATTATTATTATTTTTTATTTTAACAATACAACCCTCACTTCTTTAAAACTCCACATGGCCCCAAAATATTTAATTTCACAACTTGCAATTGAATCCATGACATTGGGCACGGGTATTTCAAAGTGTGTATATTTTAATGTTATGATTCAAATATAATATATGTAAAATAAATAATGATTAAAATTATAAAAAAATTAAGAAGACGTGATTAAAATTATGATTAAAATGAAATGTATGTAAGATAAATGATGATTAAAATTATAAGAAGAAATTAAGAAGACGTGTATATGTAATATTTCAAAATATTATTCTGAATAACGTGTCCGTCGTTCCTTGGCTCAATCTTCTCCCATGGGTACACGATCTTCAGCTCCATCCTTAGCATACTGTGTGTCTGCGGTCAGCACTCCCCTACAATCATGTCTTGCATCACAGATTAGATCCAAGACGAGTACCATCCTGATGAAGATGTTTCAGAAGTTTGAAATTTCGTCTGCATGTCAACCACTGGTTCTTTGGTGCTTATTTGAAAAGGATTCACATGTGACTTTACATTCAAAAATGTAGTTGCTTTTATTCCATTAATATTGTTACCTTTTTATGATTTTCTGGTCATTTTGCAATAAAAAATTCGTATGTGATTTACCTGATGTTTGGAAATATATAATTAAGCAATATTTAAGATCGCATTAAATATATATATATATATATATATATATATATATATATATATAAAATTGACTATCCACATCCAACTACAAGAAATTGAAATAGCAAATGATAATTAGCCGGAAAAGACTCAAATATGAAATTTATACTATAACAAAGGGATTGTAATCTCAATTTTACCTATGGTACATAACAAGCTTATTTTACGAATCAGGAAAAGTACATATCCACTATAAGTTTCGAGCATCTCAAAATTTATATGCCAAAATATTTGTATAATGAATGGAAAGTGAAATCCAACTACCAGAAGCATTAAATTATTGCATCTTATCTGGCGTCAGAGGAGCTCATGGTTCATAGGTTCATCCTGATCCTGAGTCTGAGAGAAGTTGATAGATCCATGTCTTTAATTTATTGTCCCTTGACTAAATTTGTGATTGGTTGTCATCACTTCACCACAAAGAGAAATTAAATAGGAAAAAAAAATGACATTTTCATTCGGAAGGTAGGATAAAGACATTGAAATGGAATCAGTGGGCCCCAAAAGTTAATTTGAAGTGAAGTTAAATAGAAAAACTATTTAATTGTTGGAGGGCAACAAATATGGGCATCTATTAGAAATGAAAAGGTATTTGTGAAACAGAGCACTAAATAATGTAAGTTAATATTTTTAGAACCCGACAGGTCAGCGAACTAGAGGAGAGATTGGTTCAACTATTTGACCAGTACGAGTGGCTGATTCAATGGTCTAATTGGGTCTATTGTATGCTGTGAACCGACCATGCCATAAGTTTAGTCCAGTTTTAAAAACACTAATGTAAGTAAACTAAAAACTAATGTTCAGATACACACACACACAAAATAATACTGTTCCAAGACAGCATTTCTAATTTACCTTTCTTTTTTTTTTAGTTTCTAATATATTATCTTTATTACTTTGTTCATTTTGAAGGGGGAAAAATTCAGTATTAGTAAAGTTATTTCTCTTATATGCCTTCTTATTATTATTGCGTTTAAAATTACATTCTCTATTGATTCCTTAAATTTTGATATTTCTTTATTTAAACCCTTCCATATTTTTAAACACCAATAGAATCTTCTCTCGTGTAACTATTCCAATTCTATTTATTATTATTAATTTAGACAAATACTAACTTTTTTTATCCATCTAAATCACCAAGATCGTTGTTCATTTTCACTTGTTTTTTAAATTACACTATACATATTTTCATCTATATATTATTTTTCCAACATACGTTTCCTTATGTATTAATTTTAGATTTTCATTCTTTGATTGATTCTAGATAATTTTCAATGATAACTTTAATTTTTTTTGGGTCACTTTTGAAGTATAATAATAAATGGTTTTGTAGAGGTTGAAAGCTAGTTATGCATAGAAAGGATGGTAAATGTAGAAATAAAGGACGAGATCAAAAAACCAGGAAGAACATCTGCATCTGATATGGTGCATCTTGCTTGTAATAAACAATGAGAAAAGTTAATTTGGTTCACAAATCTTTAATCCACTGTACCGATAACTAATTTTGTGATCGATAGTAGATTTTCGTTACCCCGCATGGGACGAAAAATGAAAACTGGGAGATTCAATCCCATGTTACGGACAATCACAAGCCATATTTTGTGATGTTTGAAGTGACTAATTAGGGTGATAAAGAGTTAATAATAATACAATAGCATTCTGGGCTTTTTTTTTTTTTAAAAAAAAAAAATCTTATGGTAATATAATAGGAATTTTGTTTTTATCTTATGATTTGAAAGTATAGAGAACACTTGTGTTGTTATGATTCACGACTGGTGGTTGAGCAATCAATCATCCGCAAGTATGAACTATTTTTCTTTTGAAAAGAACAGAAAAGAATCAAAGATGATGAGAACAGCGTCAAGCGTGAAATCCGTGTCGAATTCTAGGATGACATGGAATATGAACTAGAACGAAACCTAGATTCATGAGCAGTAAAGCCGCCCATAAGTCCCACGTGACAAGAAGCGTGGCTGGTTGGGACGTGGCGTAGCTTTC
>JAMWEH010001617.1:0-30744 GCA_024721245.1 Mitragyna speciosa | reverse complement strand
TAGATAATACATATTATTTTTGAAGACGTATGTCTATTTAAACTGAAAAGAGATAAAGATTGATCTCTTTGAGATATTTGAAGAGATAAAACATGTGATTTTTTTTCTAGTGATAACCTTTTTTCATAATTGCACTGTCCTAAAATAATATATAGTTATTAGTAACCAACTTAAAAGAATTAAAAATAAAAGAATTCATGAGATAAAAAAAAATAAAACTAAAAGAATTCATGTGATAAAATTAACTAACATAGCAGAAATAAGCAACATGACCAAGAAAAAGAAAATAAATTAAATAAAAGACCATAATTTTTTTTTTACCTTGTTTTGAAAGTCAACTTGATTGGAAAGGACCTTGTAGGCATCATCACCTTCTTGTAAGAATGCCTAAGTGGCAGAGACTGATCAACCCAAACGGCATTAGCCAAGCACAGTTGGGGCCCACCCGCCTGTCTGCCTGTGAGAAGATTGAGTTGGGGTCGTCGGTGGACTTGGACTTGAGGAAAGAGAGGATCTGATCTTGAGTTGGGCCACTGGAACCTGACGCGATCAGGCCCAAGACAACCTAAATGGACAGCAGCGAGAACACGAAGTTGGTGTTCTTGGCCTCCGTCGAGATCATGTGCTTTGCCAGTGCTGTGACGCGTGGGTTTGGTTGCTGATTGATTCACTGAGGATGTCCATATATTTTTTTTTCGAGGAAATAAGCATACCCTAGGTTAGTGGAGAATGTTTTAAATAGAGAGGAAGTTGAGCAATACTACCTAATAAAAAATTAGACAGGTTAATAAAGGGTGGGTTGAGTGATGTTTTGCAACAGTCATAATCTTTTTTTTTTTTGTGTGTTTTTTTTTTTTTGCATTCAACGTTGTATTGTAATTTTATATAATTTCACATTAACACATCCTCTTCTCATATATATACATTTTAACACACAAAATATTGTGCAAAGGATTTACACTTGAATGTCTAGTTATTGTTAGCACACGATATCTTATGGTAAATGATGAAATACGAAACTATACTATCAAATCTTTTATCTTTTATATTTATGAACAAATGATTGTTTAAAAGCATATATTGCTTATTTGCTGGGAGGGAAATAATGCAAAGCACAAAATATTTTCCCATTTTTCTTACATATGTTTTATTACCTAATAGTAGTCAATTTTTTGAACCAGAGAAATCATGAAAAAAGGGGAATAGTTACAACGTATATCTAGCAAGAGAAATACTCTGCCCCACATTTGGTAAGCGAGAATGCAAGTACGTGTTACTAGGAGGTAATAAAAGAACCACACAACACAATTTAAGGAAAGCACTTATCATAATTGATTTGAAAAATAAACTTGATGGCGGGCTTTCTCTAAACCCGATTGAATCAGACAGTCTCTAGTAATCGCCAAGCGGAGCCACCAACATTTGAGCTCATCGATGGAGATGGAGCGTAGGAAATAGAGGATCTGTTCTTTGGTTGGGCCATTATCAGGCCCAATCCTATGAGGAAAGAAGACACACGGCAGCTAACATGGGCCGCAATCGAAATCAAACTTGCATTGTTCGCTCTAAATTGCAATGAGGTGTACTGGTTTGGATGCTGATTGATGCTTTGAGGCACATTTTCTTGGAAGCATTATCGAGTGAATATGGGCCTTCACTTTTGGATCGACTTATAATATGCAAGAAGTACAGTCAGATCCAGCTCCAAGATTGAACAATGGAAACCGTTAGGGACAAAGGCAAGTGCATATGATTCTTCTCGGTGGAGGCCCTGTCATGGCCCAAATGGATACTTGGCCATACGTCATTGGATTTGAGTGATACCAAATTTTTGAATGGTTATCAAACAAGCGAATTCTGACCATCTCATTGCTTTTCATTAATTATGTATATATAAAAAAAATTAAGTTGAAGATTATAAGTTATACATAATTATTTTTGCGTATAATATTTCACCTTACAAGTTTTCAGAATTCTTGCCTTTTGGAATTACATTCTTGTTTTACTTGGTAAAGCTTGCTGCGTTACATCACTCTTTTGTCTGCTAAGCACTACTTTCTTGGAATTGAGGACAACATTTTTATCAAATCATAAGCAAAATCCTCTTGACTAATCAGAGGACATTATGATTTCAGTGATGGAAGTTAATTGAAAAAATTATCTAAATAGATAAAGTTCGCAATAAGTTTGAATTTTGGAATCTCACTATCGATCATAATGGAGCATGATTCTAGAACTTAAGTCAAGGGGAAAATGATCTCCCCCAAGAATTCTTAATAATAGGATGATATTGTCATTTTCCCGTTGGATTTCCTATTTAACGACACTGAAATTGACATTGAAAAACTGACACTAACGATTCAAATTGTATTTTAAAAGGAATTTCAAAAAAGAAAAAGGAAAAAGAAACTAGGAGAAGATGATGGGGCTCTTCCCCGTTCTATGACGGCGCCCTAAGACCACCCCACTATTTTATTTGAGCCATAAAAATAGAAAACGAAAAACTGACAATCCTCCGGTTACACCAAGGATTGGACTAAGGCGTGGTTTTGTTGCCAGGGTAAATCACGCATCCGGTGAAATTGCATTTTTGTTCTTTTAATGGTCGCTTTTGTGCGTCTTCCTCTGGCTTTGTCTGCAAACTGTTCTAGTTCATATCATCTAGCAAATAGGTGCTAATATTTGGCGACCGTTATTCCATTCTTTATACCCCACTGTGGAATGTAATCAATGGTTAAAAAGATGGCAGCAGTACAATAAATCGACGAGAAGAGGATGACCAAGTAAACGTTTGAGCCTTCACCAAGAAAAACAAAAAAGGCAGACGAATATTCAGTTCAAATTTTGTTGAGTTCCATATGAGGGAGGAACAACTACAATATGCCAAAAGGCTACTTTCAAGGAGTAATGATTATTCACGTCCTTGATTTACATCTTTCAACAAAGGTGCCAGGAAAACTTCATTCTCTCTCTGTTTTTTTTTTTTTTTGTTAATTGGATAACAAAGGGATAATGATGAAGAATTTTGACGTTGTAAATTCTAAAATATGTCCATTAGCACACGCATTGGGTTGCATAAAATATGTACTCGCAATATAGATGGCTGTAAACATTCGCTAGTCAGAACAACAGTTCTTGGACCGTTTAAAGAATTACTTGGAAGTATTTTATCAACCAAGTAGGATTTGCAGAGTTCGGGAAATGGGGATAGTGGGCAAATTAGCAAATATATAGCTACTGGTACATTGACTAGTTGAAGGGACAATGCCCTAAATTTAATCTAAAAAATAATGAATTTCATGAAAAAGTGAGCATCTTCCCTAATTGAATGCAACTTATGATTACTTCTAAAGAAAGAAGGGATCCGATTTTGATATGGTATTTTTTTTTTCCTTAGTTTGCAAACTCAATTTCCAATAGATGCAGAACTAGTACTAGTACTATTTTTTTTTTTTTTGTAAGTGCTAAATCTTTCGGCATGCAAAAGATGAATGTAATAATCCAGACCCTCACATCAGCGTGCCTAATTGAATGTGAACACGAAATTAGATTACTACTAAAGGTACTCTGAAAACTGATTTATGTCTATCTCTTTTGTTTTTGCTTTTTATTTTTATGTTTTTTATAAGTAAATGATTGAATATCCTGCAGACAAGCCAAAAGTCACACGACAAATAATTTTGGAGTATCCTGCAGACAAGCCAAAAGTCACACGACTAATAATTTTGCAATGTCTTTAACAAAAATTTTGGAAATTTATTTGGTCTAAAGACTAGACAACCTTAATTTGACGACAGTTTCTTTTTATTCAGATTCTTGAAAACTGAAAAGTCATTTAAACTGGAACTTGTGTGCATTAATCAAATTGTAGGAGAGACAAGGGCAAACCTCATACCAACATCACATGAATGAATGCTCAGTAGCTTGTCGAAGTTATAGCAGAAAAAGAAATCCAATAAAATCATCTCTTGTGTGGTTATGTTTAGCTCAAAGTGGGATTTATAAAACATCAAAACAGGTTCAATATTTAAGGGCTTTGTTTCATGAAAAGTTCCAATTTTGCCAAACAAAGAGGGCTATTTATTTATGGACAGGGAAAAGCGGAACATTTGTCTATGTCACATTTATGAAACAACTCTGCAAATCTTATCATTAATCCGGTAGCTAACAATTGAACTTTACATGGCTGTATTTTATTCTTAATTATGGTTCCCTAAGCAAGGAAGTGATTGTCCTAGATAATCAAGCGTACCACTTAACCAACGCAGTTGCTCAGGAAGAACACCGGCTCTTAGCCATCCTGAGGTACCTCAAATGTTGGCGGCTGGACTTAAAAAGAACAGTAATTGGCAATATCATTTTCGTCCATCCAACTTGGTCTATGGTCATATGCAAATATGATAGCTAATGTAAACTATTAAATTCAAAGGAAGCACGTTTCACAATTAACATAGGAAGGGAATGAAATTAATTCCAATCATAAAAAACAAAAGAACCTCCAATACTTCAATTTTTTTTCTCCCCAATTGCATAGATGCCGATTTGATTCCTTTTTGTATCAATTTAGTCATTTTCTTGATGACCAAGTACTTGTATATTGCAACTGTAATTCCTCTATATAATTAACGACTAAATCTTAATGCTTCCAAACCTCATATTGACTTTAAAGACGCCAATTTCCAGTCCTAAGTTGAGGCTGCTGCTAAAGAAGCTCTATACAAAATGGTAAGCTTTTGTTTGAGGCTTAGAATTGGCCCATGCATCACACTAACAATTGATATTTGAGTCATGAAAGACCATGGTGCAAGTTGTGATTCTTTTCCATTTTCAGCACAGACAAATTAAAGCTAAACTTCTGAATTGATACACTTTTTCGTTTGTTAATATCCAGGCCATTTGTTTGGATGTTGAAACTCAGCCTAAGAAACGAGCAAAGATTGGAGGAAGTAGATCTTCCTTGTTTGTATATGGTAAACTTCCAGCTTCAACCACGAGTATATAGAAACGATTTTTTCAGGATTTTTTTCTTTTATTGTTTATTAATAAAATGGCTAATCTGGAATAGTTTTACAAGTTTTGATTGACAATAATCATGTCTTGCTATATATGCAGCAATGGCAGCACTGGAGAATATGGCATTTTTATCAAACGGCGCGAGCATAATCACTTACTTCTTCGGTTTCATGAACTTCAGCTTGACAAAATCGGCCACCACACACACAAACTTCATGGGGACAGCCTTTTTGCTATCATTATTTGGAGGATTTATCTCCGATACTTGCTTATCAAGATTCAAGACTTCCATTCTCTTTGGATGCATTGAAGCTGTGGTATGTATGTAGATTCTTTGTTTTAGCCACACCAATTTTCTTCCTTAGCTTTTTCAGGGATTTGCACCCCTAATTAACAGAGCAATTACATTTCAGGGATTTGCTCTCCTAACAGTGCAAGCACACTTCCCACAACTAAGACCAATTCCATGCAAAGATGCTATTCTCAAAACGAGTCAATGTCAGGCAGCAAGCAACAGCCAAGAGGCATTCTTATTGGCAAGTCTTTATTTGGTCGCGTTAGGCTCTAGTGGAGTAAAAGCAGCTTTGCCATCGCTAGGAGCTGATCAATTTGATGAAAGGAACCCCAAGGAGGCACCTAAACGTGCAAGCTTCTTCAACTGGTTGTTATTTTCCATTACTATTGGAGGTATGCTTGGGGTCACTTTTTTGGTATGGATTAGTGCAAATCAGGGATGGGATTGGTCATTTGGTGTTTGTACTATTGCTGTCAGCATGGGACTCGTGTTCCTAAGCATAGGAAGATCAAGCTATCGAAATAATGCCCCCAAAGGAAGTCCATTTGTTCGTTTTGCACAGGTAGTGTGCAATTATCTTGGCAACTATGTGTACGAACCACTGAAACTTTTTAATCTAACTCTAAGCAAAGTGCTTTTTGAAATTTCTCATTCAGGTTTTCGTAGCTGCTATTCGAAATAGAAATCTTCCGATACCAAAATTGGCAGAGGGGCTACAGAAAATCGGTGACAAAGAAACAGGAAAAGGAAATGAGATTGAAATTCTTGAGAGAACTGATCAGTTCAAGTATGTGGACAATTTTCACAACTTCAAGAAGTTTTTTTGTTTGCAATGTAATTTCTTCATGACTAACAAAATTGAGCAAACATTATCAGATTTTTGGATCGGGCTGCAATTGTTAGGAATACAGAAGATTCAACCACATCCAATGCTCCTGGAGCCTGGAGAATATGTACAGTCACACAAGTTGAAGAAACAAAGATTCTGATCCGCATGCTCCCAATTATCTTAAGCACTATCTTCATGAATACATGTTTGGCTCAGCTTCTAACTTTGTCGATCCAGCAAGGCACCACAATGGACAGAAGCATCCGAGGCTTCAAAGTGCCAGCAGCCTCAATTCCATTTATTTCCCTGTTCTTTTTGTTCATTCTAGTCCCAGTATATGAGCGTATTTTCGTTCCGATAGCACGGAAGCTCACAGGAATTCCAACAGGGATACGCCAACTGCAGCGAGTTGGGGTTGGACTTGTACTTTCTGCAGTATCTATGGCAATCGCTGGAGTTGTTGAAACCCGGAGGAAATCAGTTGCCGTTAAGCACAACATGGTTGACTCACTTGCCCCTTTGCCTATAAGTGTGTTCTGGCTGGGCATCCAATACGCTATATTGGGAATGGCAGACTTGTTTACATTGGTGGGACTCCTGGATTTCTTCTATGCAGAGAGTTCTTCAGGCATGAAGTCACTGGGCACAGCCATTTCCTGGTGCTCACGAGCATTTGGGTACTACATGAGTACAGTTGTAGTTAGTGCAGTGAACAAGGTGAGTGACGGGTGGCTGGCTAGTAACAACCTTAACAGAGATAAATTGAACTATTTCTACTACTTACTAGCACTTTTAAGTGTTGTCAACTTTGGTGTTTATTTGATGTGTGCATCCTGGTACAAGTACAAAAAAGCAGAGATGAAGCAAGTAGATATTGATTCTAAGGTAGACCAAGAGGAAAAGGTTTAAGAAAGCAGATGTAGAAACAGGACAACCTAAAGATGTAGCCCAATGTTTTTTTTTTTTTTGTCATAATTGTTACGTGCCATGTATACTCTTGTTCACTTTGCAAATAAGTTTTGAGATAAAAAATATGTTTTTATATTGTAAGTTTATCAGGACAAAAAAGAGGCTTTGAAGGCAAGAGTGACGAATGTATTTAAGAAACACATAAATTATTTCCTTGAATTAATAAAAGATATTTGTGTCATCTTATACACAATACTTCGTCAATTTTCTCTTTTTTGTATCAAAATCTAAAATTTTTTAAAAAAATTTATCCATGAACGAGTAGAATAAAATTATGAAAGAGAGAGAAGTTTCAAACACTAGAATTAAAAAAAAATTGACAAAAAACAGTGCGATGTCTGTGCCTAAAACTTTCATGGCTTGCGTAGGGTGAAATGATAAATAAAATTCAGAGTGCATGAAAAATAAGCTACAATCTATTAAGGACATTTAGCTACTAGTTATCATATTAGACAGAGATATCAAGATATGTGAAATTTGTGACAAATTTTTTTTTACAATTTATGAGTTATGATTTAGTTTTTTTCTATAAAAGTGCAACAACAATATTGAACTGAAATAATGTCTTGTTTCTATATAACAAATCAACAAGAATAGCAATAATTAAAATATTATAAGAGAAAATTTGTCCACTAAATTTTAGTAGCTAAACTTTAGGGCAAAGTCATCAATTCAAATTTGAAGTGTAAATGAGGTGGTATTTTGTTAATAAAATAGGGAATAATATTGTGTGTTTCTAAACACATGGGGTTATTTGCTACTAATCCAACATTACAGGAGCATTTTGGAATTAAGCCTAAAAAATTTTTGCCCCAAACTAAACAATTGTAGGAACAGTACAAAGCATTCTTCAGTCTCACCATCAAAAAGCATTCATTCCTTCAAGATGCCGAGCTACTAGCGTACATTGGTACAATTTAGTAAAACTGGTTGATATTCAAACTAGCACAGTATTAAAGAAGGCACTCCATTCATTTCCAACAATACAGGACAGTTGATATGCAATTCAGACCCTGCTAGTTCAACTACATTAATTAACACTTTATATTTTTCTTTTCCTTGCCGAGATTAGTTCCAATTCTTTCATTGAGTTTCATTGCATTCTTCGAATTGTTAAAAAGAGGTTGGTCTTTGCTACATGTCAATAAAGAAAATCAACAGCCAGTATTCGATTGGTTCATTGCCTCGTTCCCTTTACAGATATTGCTTAAAACTATCTACACGGATATAATACGTGTTTTCTATAAACAATAGACCCTGATAAGAGAATTGCAGTAGAATATAAGACTGACAGGTTAGAGAGGTGGATTTGGGAGAAAAAAGGGGGAAGAGTTGAGGGTGGGAATGAGAATGAGGATGAGAGGGAAAGAGAAGCAGTTTTTCTTTGCACATATTCAACTATTCCTGATAATAGAAATTCAAAATTTATTACACAGAAAGTTTTCTTTTTTCTTCAAATGGTATGACAAAATAAAAAGAAGAATAGCCAATGGTAAGGCTGTCAGTAATAACAATAGAATGGATGAGAATGGATGAGATTATCCAATATAAGCAGAGCTGTTAGATAGTGCTAAATACTCTCATACAGGACAAGATTAAATAGAAAAAGAAATGAAAAAAACTAACTGGAACCAATATGTAATGTAACATCATAAGCTTATGCGAGCCAAACACACAGGAGTTGAGCAATAGTAAGATGCTGCACTTAATAACTAAATAAGACTTCACATACTAGCCCCAGTTCTTCAGTAATTATGAAACACTGGGGTTAAGCATGGTACCAACGAACTGCAGCACCCCGGATATGTCTTCTCTTATAAGGAAAAGGAAAGGGTGATTAGCCACAAAGTCTAACTCATCGTTCTTCACAACACCGGTACTTCAATTTGAAAGCAGTGGCAGCTGCAGCTTCCTTTCCTTCTTCATTCATCTCAACAAAGGATTTGTGGAAAATGCTTGAAACAAATAGGTTCTGACCGAGAGGCGATTCTACTATTCCAGTGAGCCCTCATTCTCCATGAGATAAAGGCAACACGAGCCCCAGTTGCTTTAGAGCTTGAGAAGCTTCAAATCCAAAGGATATCTTAAATTTTGGTATACGGAAGTTCCCAACTCTTACCTTCCAACGTGGTAAATGATTCCCTAAGAATTCAGGTTTAGAACTGATTTTGCCTACCAAAGCTGGCAGCCCATCCAGGGCATCAGGGAGAAAGAAGTACATGGAGAAACGACGCTTGTCGTCACCACCTTGTTTATAAGGAAGGCACAACACCTTAAAACCATCGAAGGCACTAATATACTATTTTTTGAAGCTGGTCATGAAGGGAAACTTAATTGAGCTGCCAGTGTCAGTGACACGTGAGCTTGGTTGCTGATTGATTCTCTGAGGATGTCCATATTTTTTAGACGAAGTAAGCTTAGCTTGTAAGCGAAGGTTAGTGGAAAATGCTTTAGATAGAGACGTAGTTGAATACTACTATAAACTAAAGAATTAGATAGGTCAATGAAGTGTGAATTGCGGGTTTGCTGATTCTTAACACGTTCTCTTACGGTCAAATTAGAAAATGATGAAATGTGAAACAATTATCGGGTGATAGAAGATGCTGTCAAATCTTTTATCTTTTATATTTATTAACAAAATGGTTGCTTAGAAGGATGTAGATTATATAGATTTGTCTATTTGGTGGAGGGGAATAATGCAAAGCACAAAATATTTTTCCTATTGTTCTCATTTATATTTGTTTTATTTCTTAATAGTAGTCAAACTAGAGAAATCATGAAAAGAAAAAATCATCACAACAAATACATGCGATAAGAAATATTCTTACATGCCAATAATTAGTAGTCATATTTTAAGTGTCATGAACTCCGTCCTCAGTTAGCAATTTCCTGGGCATTGGAATTCTGTAGGTTCCATTTAGGTTGAGTGAAACCTTTCTCATTAGTATCTGTGAGGTTAACTAACTTTGTTTATTATAGTCCTTTGGTGTCTCTTTAGCTTTAATTTAATTCTTAATTTAACATTTCTTGCCATTTGGAAAAAAGAGCATGTGCTGGTTGGAGCTAATAAAAGAACAACTCACACAAAGGAACGCACTTGTTATATTTGAATCGCAAGCTGTACCACCAAGAGTTGAGGTCCTGGATGGAGTTGGAGCTTGGGAAACAGGGATCTGTTCTTAAGTTGGGCACCTATTCCAAATACCACGGAGGCAATTGCTGTCTTGGGCCTTAATCGAGACGAGACTTGCGCTGTTCGTTGTAAATTATAACGAGATGTAGTCGGTTTGGTTGCGGATTGATATCTTGCCAGCAGTAGCACTAAGTGAATAAAGGCCTTTATTTTTGGATCGAGCAAGATACCACCACTGAAAAAACCAATGCACCAATTCTTCTAAATCCAACAAGTACAGTGGGTCCATCTTTGACAGTGAACAATGGAAACTATAAGGGGCAAAAGCAATGGAATGAGCTTTCTCAGTTGAGTGCTACCGGCTGAGAAGTTATCCTTGGTAAAAATGAACGTAAAGAATTTTTGTGTTGTAATATTGCTGTATAGAAGATTGATGGGGCTCTTCCCCGTTCAACTACTCCATGGAATATTCAATGTATCAAAATGCAATTAGCTTAAGCAAATTTGTCAACAATTGCTGTATAGAAGGCGTGGCTTTTTTTACTATAGTAAATCGCGCCTCCGATAAAATTGCTGTATTGTTCTTTTGAAGTCGTTTTTGTGTGTGTTACTCTAGTTTAATTATCCAAATCTTGTCCCCAAACTGTTCTAGTTCATATCATCTGGCCAATAAATACTAGCATTTGGCAACCATTATTCCATGGTTTTATACTTTACGGTGCAAAAATACAATCAATGGCTAAAATGATGGCAACAATATAATATATTGATGAAAAAAAGGTGACAAGGTAAACTTTCGAGCTTTGACCAAGAAAAAAAAATTGCAGAAGAACATTCGGTTTTCAATTTTGTTGAGATCCATTCCCTGAAGGAACAACAATAATATGCCAAAAAAACTTCTTCAGATATATATCGATCTATCTATCTTTCAGCAAACATTCTTGGCTATATTATGTTGAGAGCTCTGGCCTGTTTCAGTTCAGCCTTCAACCTGTCGAAAATTGCATTTTTTTTTTCTCTTTTCCCCCCCAATTCTCCTCTCTTTTTAGTTGGATAATTAAGGGATGGCAATGAAGAATTTTGACGATGCGAATTCTAAAATGTGCATTAGCGCTCGCCTTGCGTTGCATAAAATATGCAAATGTAATAAGTATCCAGACACTCACGACAGGGCGCTTTGACTTTGATTGAATGTGAACAGGAACTTTAGGGACAGGAAAATTACTAGAATTAATTAACAATCTTGATAGCTGACCATTCCCCGAATAACTTAAATAAGGGGGTGTTTGGTAAGAGGGGTTTAGGGATTGGGAATGGAATTTAAATCTATAATGAGAGTTTTGATTAGGGGGATAGAATTTGGGATTTGGGAATGAATTCCAAAAATTTGAATTTTGTCCAAACCCAACTATTTTGGAGGGTTTTGTCAAAACGTAAATTTGATTCCCAAATTCACACACACACACACATAAATACATATACGTATAAATACATATACACGCGCGCGTGCATGCACATATATATATTTATTTCTATACACACACACATATACATATACATATACCTACATATATATGTAAACATACATACATACATTTATTTCTATATATATGTACATGTACATGTACAGATACCTACGTATATATGTACATGTACATGAATATATACATACATACATACATACATACATACATACATACATACATACATAAATACATACATATATATTTATATATTTATAAATATATTTTTATTTATTTATTTACTTTTTTATATATTTATTTATTTATATATACACACACACATATACATATACCTACGTAGATATGTACACATACATATACATACATATATACATATATATTTATTTATAAATATATTTATATTTATTTATTTACTTATTTATATATATTTATTTATATACACACATACATATACCTATGTATATAAGTACACGAAGATATACATACATACATATATTTATTTATTTATATACAATTATATATATTATTTATGTATTTATTTATTTACTTATACACACAAACACATATACATATACATGCATACATATACATATATATGTGTATGTGTATATATAGTTATTTATATATTTATATATATTTTATATATTTATATATTTTTTAATATATTATATATTTTAATATATTTATATATAATTTTATATATTTATTTATTTATTTATTTACTTATATATACACACATATACCTACGTAAATCTGTACATGTACATATACATGCATACATATACATATATATGTGTGTGTGTGTGTATATATTTTTATTTATATATTTATATATATTTTTATATATTTAAATATTTATGTATATATTTATTTATTTATATTTATTATATATACACACGCACATATACATATACCTATGTAGATATGTACATGTTCAGTATGCATACGTACATATACATATACGTATATGTGTCTATATATATTTATTTATATATATTTATATATTATATATATACACACGCATATACATATACATATACATATAGTAACAATACCCATTTTAGGTATTGAATCAAATACATGTATTAAAACTGTGGGTTTCATTCCAAACCCATAAGTAATAATTTCGATTCCGATTCCCGAATGCAAACCAAATGCCCCCTAATTAATAGTACTCTAAAGGCTGATTAATCTCTCTCTCTCTCTCTTTGTTGATAGGTTGATGTCCGAGTAACTTGCAGACAAGCCAAATATCAAGGACTAATACTTTTGCCTTGTTTTTTACTAAAACTTTGGAAACATATTTGGTCTGACAACTAGACAAAGGCTGCATCTGGATGAGTATTTTTTGAGGTGTTTTTTTTGGAAAATGTTACTTGTAGTTGTTTTAAAGATTCTTCTCGATAAATATGTATGTGAGATAAAAAGGTGGTTGAAAAATAGTATATGAAATTTTTAAAAAACAGAATCAAACAAATAGAGATTCAACGAAAGGTTTCTTTTCAGTTGAGTCTTGAAAACTCAAAAGTCATTACAACTGGAACTTATGTACATTGATCAAATTGTGGAACTAGAACTTGTGTACATTGATCAAATTGTGGAAGACAAGGAACAGACCTAAACATCACATGAATGAGTGCAAAGTGGCTTGTTTAAGGTATAGCAGAAGAACAAAACAATGAAATCATCTCGTGTGGTCATATTTTGTTATTTTAGCTCCAAAGTGGGATTTATAAAACCATCAAAAAGGGTTCAATGGCCAAGGGCATACTTTCAAGAAAAGTTCCAATTTTGGCAAATAAAGAGGGCTATTTACTTGGGGAGAGGGAGGAGCAGAATAATTGCCTCTGTCACATTTGTGACACAATTCTCCAAATCTTATTATTAATCTGGTGGTTAACAAATGAACTTTACATTGTTTTATTTTGTTCTTAATTATGGAGTAGTATTGTACTCTTTAAGCGAGGAAGTGATTGTCCTAAATAATCAAGCGTACCGCCTAAACCAAGGCGTTTGCTCAGGAAGATCATCTGTTCTTTAGCCATCTTGAGCCGCCTCGAAATGTTAGCCGTAAAAATGATAGTAATTGTCATCTGCAAATGATTGCTAATGTAAACTATTAAAGTCAAAAGAAGAGTGTCATTTTTGCCTACTAACAAACTTCACAATTAACATAGGAAGCAATGACATCAAATCCAATCAGGAAAAAAAAAAAAATTCAATATTTCAGTTTTTTTTTTCTTTTTTTCCCAGTTGCTGCTGATTTGATTCTTTTTTGGTTCATTTTTGTCATTTTCTTGAAGACCAAGTGCTTTGTAACTGTAATTCCTCTATATAATTATACACCAAATCTTAATTCCTCCAAACCTCTAATTGACTTAACAGAAGCCAATTTCCAGTCCTGAGTTGTGGCTACTGCTAAAGAAGCTCTATACAAAATGGTAAGCTTTTGTTTGAGGCTTAGAATTGTCCCATGCATCACACTAACAATTCATATTTGAGTCATGAAAGACTATATTGCAATTTGTGATTCTTTCCAATTTTCAACACAGTCAAATTAACGCTAAGTTTCTAAACTGATGCACATTTTCGCTTGATATCCAGTCAAATTACTTTGTTGATTATTCTGCTGCTCCCTATTAAAATTATTTTTCTGTTGATAAGAAAAATTACCTCTACCACGGCCTCTAAAATTGCCTCTACCTCTGAAATTCTGGCCCTATTGATTTGCATTAGTTGGATTTGAAGCCTCACGTTTCCTTTGGGTTGATCCACCTTAGCCTGCAAAGCCTCCTCTATCAACTGTTGATTCAGAGACATCTCATGAGTCACCAACTCACCTTCAAAGTCATCAATTCTCAAAGTCTTCAAATCCTTGGTAGCCTCAAGAACGGTTTTCTGGTTGTGAAATTTTGCACTAAGTGATAGCAAAATTTTTTCAACCACTTTAACATCCTCCTCCAATTGTTCACCATTTGTCTGCATGCCACCAACGATGTCATTGATCTTCTAAAAAAATTCTTTAATTGTCTCTGTTGGTTTCATCTAGGCCAACTAACTGCCTCCTAAATTCTTGCAATTTAACTCTTTTCACGCCAACATTACCTCTATTTGAATTCACCAAAGTTGTCCAAGCCTCCTTCGTTGTCTCGGCATTCATGAATTTGTTAAATACATGCAATTGGACTTTGGTGTTGAGGTAGTGACGTGTCTTGCTATCCAATTGTCTATTTCCCTCCAACTCTTTGAGTTTTTCATCTATTAATTTTGTGCCCTCTGTGGGTTCTTCAAATCCTTTTTCAACTATTGGCCAAACACCAATACACCCAAAAAAAATCTTTCATCTACTTGCACCAAGCCTTAAAATTATTTTTGCCATCAAAGACAAAAACGGGACACTCATATAGATGATATAAATTATCCATGGATTAATTCTTTCAAGGATCTCACACAAGCTCTGATACCACTTTGTAGGCACTCAAAAATATTTAAGAAAAATAATAATCCCAGGAAAAAGAAAAAACAAAGCTAAACGAAAAAGAACCTGATAAGACAAATAACTTTGGGCGTCACAGACGTCTTGGCCAAAGAACCAGGAATTTGTAAACTCAAAGTCTCGGCCACGTTTTAAGACACAGTCTGGAGGCAAGCAAAGTTTTTTTTTTTTTTTTTTCAACGACAATTGAAGCCTTTCTTCTCTCTTTTTCTCACACAACATCCGTCCAACCATACACATATATATAGCAATTCACTTTCCAAAAACCTTATCAAACTAAACTTTCTAATTCTATTCCAAATCTATTTCAATTACCAAAAACAAATCACAATGTAAGGTAGTTTCCTAAACTAATAAAACCAATTACAAATCAACTTTGGTTTAATTCCTACATTCCTCAAGAATTAGAAGTATTTTCCCCACATAACGTTCTTTTCCATCAATCTATGCGACTCAGCAGCTTCCCTGAACTTGAATCTTTTATAAATCACGGGCTTAATTTCTGACCTAGCAATGGCTGGCCAAATGTGAGTTCTGAGTGCATTCATCATGATAGTTTGATCAGGAAATGCTGTATTTTCTATATCAACCCCTACCCATAGGAAAACATATAGACAAGTTAGAAAAGGATCATACTTTAGCTAGTTCGGGAGTCTTGAATAGAGAAGAAAAAAAGAGAAAAGATAAGTTAGAAAAGAAAAGAAGAGAAATGAAAAAAATAGAAAGTTTATATTTAAGTTGTTTGGGAGTTTAAGAGGTAATGGGGATTTATGAAGTAATAAAATTTTTTGTATCACATCTTTAAGTGCAATATTGTTATATTGAAAAAGTTACTAAACTTTCCTTCATTTTTCTTCCCTTTCTTACCAGTTTTCGGGGGAAATTTTTTGTTCAATTTACTTAAGACTATTTCCTTCCTTTTCTTTTCCTTTCTTTCTCATTTTAACTCCCAAACCATAGAAACTATGGGATACCTTTCAAAATCCTTTCTTTTTCACTCATTTTCATCCTCCCAAATCGAGCCATTAAACTTCATCAACAAAGAAAATAATTGAACTTAATTATTCCATAAAGGGTCATAGTCCATGCCAATCACATGAATCTTCTACTTGCCAATAAGCCCTAGATCCAACTCGATTTTTGCTTCAGCTCCAAATTCGACTAGAACTAGCCTGCCATCCATGGCAAGAGCACTCAAATTTGTCGTCATAGAGCCATGACCAACAAGATCGAATATGTAATCAATACCGTTCCCATTAGTTTCGGCATTCACACGCTTGGAAAAGTCCTCCTCCTTGTGGTTAATGCACACATCAGCTCCCAGTTCACGACAAAAACTTAATTTCTTTTCAAGAAATCATAAAAATTGATTAAAAACATATATTTATTGAAACATCTTTTTTAATCTAAGGGGGTGTTTGGTTTAGGGGAATCAAGAAGGGGAATGGGTATCACAAGTAATGATACCCATTGTTGATGTTTGTTAAACAACTATCACTATCATTCAATGGGAATGATAGTGATTAATTGAGGTGTTAATGATTCCCCCCAAAATACTAGCCTATCAAACTCATTAACCCTTATTATTAAGGGCAAAAACACACCCATTAAAAAATATATATCTTTTGAGTTATTCATTCTCAATACTCTCTCTCTCTCTTTCGTCTTTTGATTTTGAATAATTTTTATTAGTACTTTATAAATTTTTTTACAAAACTTCTTTTTAATAATTTTTTTATAAAAATTCTTTTTTTTACATTCAATAATTTTATAAAAAATTGTATTGAAAATCAAAGATATATAATATTCTCTATTAATATAATAAAAATGATTTTTTTTAAGATTATCACTTCCATAAAACTCAAATTAGAGTATGACTATATTTAAAATTGAAGAAATATTTTTAAATTTTTTTCAAATATACAAAATAAGAAATCTAAAAAATATGTATATCATAAATAAAAATTTTAAAATTTTAAAATTTATTTGAAATTCATTTCAGTATACCAAACAAATATTCTTATAATGATACCCATTCCATTATTAAACCAAACATGTTGGGGAGAATCATCAAAATCCATACTCATAGTAGGGTTAATGATACCCATAGTGATAGTGATTGAGGAATTTGAACCAAACGCCTCCTAAATATGGCTATAAACATAAATTTGGTCATGAAATTTTTACTGATCGGGAGGAGTCAATTCACAATATATACAATACGATAAAACACATTAAAAAAACATGTTATCAACAAACCTGCTGTAACAATCATCTTGCAACCATAATATTTTGCCACTTGAATTGCTAGCGAACCAACTCCACCTGCTGCCTCATGTATCTAAAATGTCAGGAAAAGGGCCATTGATGATTAGCTCTTTTCTATTACGACACGACACACATGGAAGCTTTATCTAGATATTATTATAAATCATAATGACACGCATGGAAGCTTTATCTGGATATAATAAATCACAATATCACTAAGAGGATAAATAATTACCAGAATTGTTTGTCCTTTGCGAACTTTATTCATGATGAAAAAGGAAAGCCATACTACACAACCAGCATATGGTAAACAGGCAGATTCCTCCAAGGAAAGATGGTTTGGAGCAGGAATTACGTGTTCTTTACGCACGGCAACAAATTCAGCATATCCTCCTGACTTGAGTAAGGCACATACCTGTTATGCAATAAAATTTTATACGAATTATCAAATTCCTCATTCATGTGAAAAAGGATTTAAATGATATATATATATATATATATGGTCATGGTATGCCCGATAAATCAGAGTTCCAAATCCTGACCATCTAATACTGTTTAATCCTTCAAATACCTTATCACCGCGTTTCCATCCAGAGACTCTTTTACCTATCTTTGCGATCTCTCCCGAGCACTCTAGTCCTAGGCATCGACTCCTCCCATTATGTGGATATCTACCCTCCCGTCGCCATATATCTTTCTTGTTGACTGTTGTAGCTTCAACCTTAATTAATACCTCGTCATCCTTGAGCGTTTGGCTTTGCCACTCGTTTCAAGTTCAAGACTCCTGGACTCCCCCATGCGTTTCGAAGCATATTGCTTCCATCCCTAATTTTGAACGTAAAATATAATAAATAAAATTACTTAATGCAAAAAGTCTGATATATGAACCGTTATTGAAGTTCAACAAATTATTACTACATTACGAAGTTTGCTAACGTTAAATGGGGTAAGACAGTTACCATTTTGTTTCTTGAGCAGCCCAAAACGAAAACAATAAGAAATTGGAGAGCGTTCCGCTGGATTTGTTTCAGCAATATACATCTTCTTCTAAAAAATAAATTTGACAATCAAACTCAATAATGATACCTACCGATCGGACATATATATTATATATAATAATTGGGTCGGTCCCTATACGTTTCCCTTAAGGAAATACTTCTTTCTCATACCTCAGTTAGGAAAAGGACCAGTGTTTATAAAGGAACGTTTTAACCCCAAATCCACACTTATCAACATGAGTTGTTACATATATATATATATATATATATATATATATATATATATATATACACACATACATACATACATATATATATATATTCATACCTTAGTTACGATAAGAATTTGTGTTTCTAAGAATACGTTTTAGCCCAAAATCCGCTTATGAACGTGATTTGTTTCCAACAAATAAAGAATTAAAAAAGAAGTCTTCTTTATCTTCTATATATATGCATGTGAAAGTAGCGTTAATTTTGTATTGACGACGGACTATCTTCTTAGCAAATTCTTTCCACAGATGAAAGCCATTGCTATTGAGGAATCGGGGGAAAGTAGTGTGTTGGAGCAGACAGATATAGCAAGGCCACCAGTTAAGGACGATGAGGTCTTGATCAGAGTTGCTGCAACCTCAGTGAACAAATTCGACTTAACTCAAAGAAAAATTCCATTGGCCATCCTCAAAGGTTCTCAACTCATACCAGGGCTTGAATGTTCTGGACATGTTATAGATGTTACCAAGGGGAAAATTGACACGGTAGGGGTGTTACCAAGGGGAAAATTGGCGACAAGGTACAGTAGTCTCTACCCATTGTTGAATAAGCACTTTTGTAAAGAGAAGAATGATTATATAAAAGAGGATTTAGACGACAATTTCTTTTTTTCACTGTAATTTTTTTTATATGATGACAACAATGTCAAATCTTGGTCCTGAGGATTCCTGGAACATACGTTGACATCTGATACGCAGGTTTGTGCTCTTCTTAACGGGGGAGGATATGCTGAAGAAGTTGTTGTACCAGCACGACAAGTTCTTCGTGTCCCCAAGAATGTTCCGCTTCGACATGCAACCGCTCTACCAGAAGCCGCATGCATTGCATGGTTTGCAATTTTCTTTCGTGTCAAGTTATTTCCTAAGCAAACACTGTTGGTAAAGCTTAATTCATCAATTTTCTTGATGTCATAGTCTGACCTAATTTGTTATTTAATTTGTTAGTATGTAACACCAAATTAATTAATTAAAAAAAGTCATCTTACTAATATATTTTATTATTGATAACGGTTTAGGTATACGATGGTTGTAGCGAAATTGGATCGATTGCCATACAGATGGCTAAGTACAGAGGCGTACGAGTGTTTGTCGCAGCAAGTATAATGTACAGTTTTTTGTCAGTAATGCCACTATTTGTTTGATTGACTAATTCAATAGTACCTGTCTTATTTATTTATTGAATGTATCTTTCAACCAGCAAATAAAGGAGAGCTAGCTTCATGCAAGAGCATTGGTGCGGATGTGCGCATCAATCTTAAGAAGGAAAATTTGGCGGCTCGAGTGCGGCTAGAAACTTTGGGGAAAGGTATAATTTTGTATCGTAATTAATTTGAGAATATAAATTCTTGTGTTCCTCAACATTTGTTTTTTTTTTTTAATTTTCTTTTTGGATATTTGTTTTGTTCAAATAAATATTGCTTGATTTTAGGTGTTAATGTTATACTGGATACCGGAGCTGCCAATCTCCAGAATAACCTTGAAGTATTAGCTAGAGGGGGTGAACTCATCATTGTTCACTTGAATCGTGAGCTGGTTGCTGAATTGGATATTAGACTTTTGATGAAGAAAAATGCATCTATCAGAGGTAATCCTTTTTGGAAATGAAAATTAATTATTTACTTGCTTTTTTTTTTTTTGGTAATCGTACAAGAAAATTACAATTTGTAATGCAGCCTGTAAAAATGATCTAATTAAATTTGTTGGGTGTCAAACCAGCAAAATAAATTTACCTACTCAATTAAAAATAAGAATGAAGTGCAGTGATGAGTAGGGTCGTATTCACAGGGACTAGTAGATTTATTTATTTCAAATCACAATAACGGGGGGTTTGGAGAATTAAATTTATAGAAATTTAAATCTAAGAAACTCAAAGGAAAAACACAAAATTAAGTCAAACGAAATCAAATAAAACCTAGACTCTAGTCAAATGAATAATTTCCACTCTGGTTCAATTTAACTGATCCTCGATGCAAAGATAAATTCCCACGTTCACGAATAAATTGGTTATGGTTGTTGAGAAGCTCTAACAACCTGCCTTTCCTTACTGCGTCGGTAATCAAAGTACGACTGTTAATTATTTCCTTAATCAAATAATAACCCTAGGTACGACCTTAGGATTCAATTATTCAACAGTTTTAAAACTAAAAAAGCTACCAATTCTAACCAGCAAATACCTACGAGGCTTTGTTCAAATTAGATTATTTATTCTCGTGATTTAATCCAAAAGTTTCTATTACTATTAAATTAATCACTTGCCACAAATACTAAAACTATCAAACAATTACGGATTTGATGTTTTAGATGGCTTTAGATTATCTGGCAATTAAATAGTGGCCAATTATTTAATTGGCAAGAATAATCACACAAGAATGAACATAATCACCTTGGAATTAAACAGAGAATAAATTAATACCTAAAAACGCAGAAAATAATAAAAATAATTAGATCTCACAGTAATAGATGAACCAAAGCTTCAATTATCCTTCAACTAGAATGAAACATCTTCAACTACCCAAAAAAAAATAACAAGAAATTGTTCTAGAGAGAGAAGAGAGAAAAACTAAAAAACTAAAACTAAAAGAAGACTCTCCCTAAAACTTGAAGGCTGCTTTTTTTAAGAGTTGCAGATGTTCTCTCTTTTTTTGGCTTCCCCCGTCCCTTCCTTTTTCCTCAATTCACGGCACTTGTCTTTGTTTTCTTTCCAAAATTCAATTTCCTTTCTTTCTTTTGTTCCTTTTCCAATTCAACTTCTTCCCTTTTTGTTTTTCTTTCCAATCCTTGCTAATCAAGAATTCTTTCCAATGAGATTTATCACAATTAGGGAAGTGGGACCCTCTAATTGTAGAATTCTTTCTAATTCACGTCCACAAATCCTGCACTTCAACATGAGTAGACCGTAGTCACGCTCTATCAAATAAGTCTGCTGGAATTTTCTGCAATATTAAAGCCTTTTCTCCTTAATTTCCTACAAACCAAGCCAATCACCAAATAGTGAATAAATGGAAAGATTAAACATCATCTTTGACTAAAATAGGGAGGAATTAAATACAAAATATATGCAAGTTTAGCTCTCTAACACTAGAACAAGGCCTACCAATACGATACCATTACCCTCGTCACTTTTGGAACTAAATAGGATACATATTGCTAAGAAATCCGCGATATCAACCGATATGTAATGATATGACATGATATCGAAAAATATCAATTACAACTTTAATATTTGAGCTGGAATTGATATGTGAATTGAGCTAGAATCCTCCCCACATCAAAAGTCATTACAACTGGAACTTGTGTGTATTGATCAAATTGTCGAAGACAAGGAACAGACATAACCATCACATGAATGAGTGCAAAGTGGCTTGTTGAAGTTATAGCAGAAGAACAAACCAATGAAATCATCTCTTGTGTGGTCATATTTAGTTATTTTAGCTCCAAAGTGGAATTTATAAAAACATCAAAAAGGGTTTAATGGTCAAGGCCATTCTTTCAAGAAAAGTTCCAATTTTGGCAAATAAAGAGGGCTATTTAGTTGTGGAGTGGGAGGAGCCGAATATTTGCCTCTGTCTGTCACATTTGTGACACAATTCTGCAAATCTTATTATTAATCCGGTGGTTAACGAATGAACTTTGCATTGTTTTATTTTAATCTTAATTATGGAGTATTATTATACTCTTTAAGCGAGGAACTGATTGTCCTAAATAATCGAGCTTACCACCTAACCAAGGCGGTTTGCTCAGGAAGATCATCTGTTCTTAGCCAGCTTGAGCCGCCTCGAATGTTGACCTTGAATATGATAGTAATGGCCATCTCGAAATGATTGCTAATGTAAACTATGAAAGTCAAATGAAGCACCACATTGTTGCCTGCTAACAGACTTCACAATTAACATAGGAAGCAATGGCATTAAATCCAATCAGAAGAAAAAAAAAAAAACCCAATACTTAGTTTTTTTTTTTTTTTTTTCCCGGTTGCTGCCGATTTGATTCTTTTTTGGTTCATTTTTGTCATTTTCTTGAAGACCAAGTACTTGTAACTGTAATTCCTCTATATAATTAGACCACCAGATCTTAATTCCTCCAAACCTCAAATTGACCTAACAGAATCCAATTTCCAGTCCTGAGTTGTGGCTACTGCTAGAGAAGCTCTATACAAAATGGTAAGCTTTTGTTTTAGGCTTAGAATTGTCCCATGCATCACACTTAACAAATCATATTTGAGACATGAAAGACTATATTGCAATTTGTGATTCTTTCCAATTTTCAACACAGTCAAATTAACGCTAAGTTTCTACACTGATGCACATTTTCGATTATTGACATCCAGGCCATTTGTGTACGTGTCGAAACTCAGCCTAAGAAACGAGCAAAGCTTGGAGGAAGTAGAGCTTCCTCATTTGTATATGGTAACTTCCAGCATGGATTATGTACTACTTAGAAATGAATTTTTTCAGGAATTTTTTCTTTTTTTTATACTGAATAAAATTGTAATCCTGATGCTAATAATGTTCTCTTGCTATATATGCAGTAATGGCAGCACTCGAGAATATGGCATTTTTATTAAATGCTGTGAGCTTAGTCACTTATTTCTACGGATTCATGAACTTCAGCTTGACAAAAACGGCGTTTTTGCTGTCACTATTTGGAGGATTTATCTCCGATACTTACTTATCAAGATTCAAGACTTCCATTCTCTTTGGATGCATTGAAGCTGTGGTATGTATGTATTCTTTGTTTTAGCCACACCAATTTTCTTCCTTAGCTTTTTCAGGGATTTGCTTTCCTAATTAACATTGCAATCACATTCAGGGATTTGCTCTACTAACAGTGCAAGCACATTTCCCACAATTAAGGCCAATTCCCTGCAAGGATGCCATTCTCGAAACGAGTCAATGTCAGGCAGCAAGCAGCAGCCAAGAGAAATTCTTATTTGTAAGTCTTTATTTATTTGCTTTAGGCACTGCTGGAGTAAAAGCAGCTTTGCCATCGCTAGGAGCTGATCAATTTGATGAAAGGAACCCCAAGGAAGCACCTAAACTTGCAAGCTTCTTCAATTGGCTGTTATTTTCCATAACTATTGGAGCTATGCTTGGGGTCACTTTTCTAGTGTGGATAAGTGCAAATCGAGGATGGGATTGGTCATTTGGTGTTTGTACTGTTGCCGTCACTATGGGACTTAGTGTTCCTATGCATGAGAAGATCAAGCTACATAAATAATGTCCCTAAAGGAAGTCCATTTGTTCGTATTGCACAGGTATTATGCATTGTCTTAGCACATAGTGTATATATGAACTACTAAAAATTTTTAATCTAACTCTAAACAAAGTACTAGTTGGAATTTCTCATTCAGGTTTTTGTTGCTGCTATTCGAAATAGAAATCTTCCGATGCCAGAATTGGCAGACGGATTACACCAAATCCGTGACAAAGAAACAGGAAAAGGAAATGAGAATGAAATTCTTGAGAGAACTGATCAGTTCAAGTATGTTGATAATTTTCACAGCTTAAAGAAGTGTTTTACTTTGTAACCCAATCTTTTCACGACTCACCAAATTGAGCAAATATTTTCAGATATTTAGATCGGGCCGCAATTGTTAAGACTACAGAAGATTCAACCACATCCAATGCTCCTGGACCCTGGATAATGTGTACGGTCACACAAGTTGAAGAAATAAAGATTCTAATTCGCATGCTTCCAATTATCTTAAGCACTATTTTCATGAATACATGTTTGGCTCAGCTTCAAACTCTCTCTATCCAGCAAGGCACCACAATGGACAGAAGCATCCGAGGCTTCGAAGTGCCAGCAGCCTCAATTCCATTTATTCCCCTGTTCTTTATGTTCATTCTAGTTCCAGTATACGAGCTCATTTTTATCCCGATCGCACGGAAGTTCACAGGAATTCCAACAGGGATACGCCAACTGCAGCGAGTAGGTGTTGGACTTGTACTTTCTGCAATATCTATGGCAATTGCCTGGAGTTGTTGAAACCCGAAGGAGATCAGTTGCTGTTAAGCATAACATGGTCGACTCACTTGCCCCTTTGCCTATAAGTGTGTTCTGGCTGGGCATCCAATATGCTATGTTCGGAATGGCAGACATGTTTACATTGGTGGGACTCCTGGATTTCTTCTACGCAGAGAGTTCATCAGGCATGAAATCACTGAGCACAGCCATGTCCTGGTGTTCCCTAGCATTTGGTTACTACACGAGTAAAGTAGTAGTGAATGTGGTGAATGTAGTGAACAAGGCGAGTGGCGGATGGCTGGCTAGTAACAATCTTAACAGAGATAAATTGAAATATTTCTACTGCTTGCTAGCAGTTTTAAGTATGGTCAACTTTGGAGTTCATTTGATGTGTGCATAATGGTACAAGTACAAAAAAGTGGAGATGAAGCAAGTAGACGCTGATGCTAAAGTAGACCCAGAGGAAAAAGTTTAAGCAAGCAGAGGTAGGAACGCTACAATCTAGAGATGCAGCCTTACGGTTGTTTTTATCATAATTGTGACCATAGTTCATACATTACGTACTATGTACCCTCTTATTCTCTTTGCAAGTGAGTTCTGAAATAAAGATTTTGCTTTTTGCTTTTTGTGTTGTAAGTATCAGGCCAAAAAGATGACTCCAGGACAAGAGTGATAAATGCAGCCACAGAATAATTCACTATAAACATTGCCAAGTTGAAAGAATAATAGTTGATGATAAGTATTATCAACTTGGAAAAGGATATAAAGAAAACTAGAAGTAGATTGACACTAAGCATCAACCTCTCATCATAAAGAAGTTTTGCCCCGAACTAAACGGTTGTTGGAACGGCACAAAACATTCTTTTGTCTCACCCATCAAAAAGCATTCCTTCAAGATGCCGAGCCAATAGTGGAAATTGGTACAATTTAATAGAACGGCTTGATAATCAAACTAGCACGGTATTAATCCAGGCACTCCGTTCGTTTCCAACAATACAAGGACACTTGATACACAATTCAGTACCAGTTCAATTACATCAAATTAACACTTTCTTGTCCTTGCCGAGAGAATTTTTCTCAAATGAACCCGTCCACGTAACCCCAATGGTTAGAGAGGTAGATTTTGGTAGAAGGGGGAGCAGTTGAGGGTGGGAATGAGGACGAATATGAGAGGTACAAGACTGGCAGTTTCTCTCTGCATATTCAACAATTCCCAATAATAGAAATTCAAATTTTGTTACACAGGATGTATTTCTTTTTTTCTTCAATGTATGACAAAAAGAAAAAAAGAACAGCCAATGGCAAGGCCGTCAGCAATAACAATAGGATGGATGAGATTATCCATTCACATAACAGTTTCATGTGTCTAAATCCATAACCCCAAAAAAATAATAATAATAAAAGGAAGTTAAATATTCACAGTAGCTGAAAAAAAAGCCTAAAAGGTGAACGAATGATTGGTAAAAGTTAAGAAAGAAACAATTTTGAAATCGTCTCTGAATGGAAATGCTGGAGTGAAGAAACTGCAACAGCAAATTTCCCAGTAGGCAAGTCATACAGCAAGTCTTTTTGGATAGGCTAGTCAAGAAAATGCAACAGCATTCTTAGTCACAGGGGAGTCGTGTAGAGTGTCAGAAACTTTGGATGGAGGCCAGTAACGAAAGACTGATCTACCAACAATGTTTTTGATCGGAAGGGGCCCCCTGCAAATAATAAAATGAAGACATCAGGAAATATGCCATAAACCAGTTTTCTGTGAAAACTAGAATATTCAACAGAAAAGGACTAAATTCACATTGGCCAATACATAAACATATTAGCAATGAAAATGACACATATATGATCATATTCACAATAAGACTGCAATAGGAAAAGGCTAAATATGCACTCAGAAGTGCCCCTAAGTTTTTTCTTTTACACGGGGAAGACGATTGTAATGCAAACTAAGTATATGTTGTTCCGAACTAGGATCCTAGGAGAATCTACTCAATCCACATCGAGAACAAAAAGGAACAATAAACAATTCAAGATCCTAGGAGATATTCTTCTTGATGAATTAAAAAACAGATAAATAATTACCAGTTGTGAGAGTCGTAACTGTTATTGCGGTTATCTCCCATCACAAAGACATATCCCTCAGGAACAAGCTACCAGGGGGAAAATAATAAAAAAAAAAGTCAAGTGTAATTGCAAATCAATGAAATAAAGATTTTAACATTCTCAAAACATGAAAATATCTTGCTGTCATGAAAGAGCAATCTACGGGAAAATAAATTTGCCCTTACCACGGGATCCATCTCATAAGCCAGTGGCTCTAAAATGAAATCCTCATCTTGAGCAACTCCATTAACCAACAATTTGCCATCACGAACCTATTATTAGGAGTATATTGCAAATTTAAAATCATAACTTTGATAACCATTAAAGAAACAGCATGACTAAATCATAAGCAAATTACCTCAACGGAGTCCCCAGCTTTGGCTACAATTCTCTTTATGAAGACATCACCAGAGCTATAACCCTTTTCCTGCATAAACAATATCAACAATGCAACTTTTAGCCCTTGAATTATCAGAAAATCAAAGACTGAGAGTTACTAAAGCAGTCAACAAGTGCATCACGTACTTGAAGAATTGGAGGCGCTTTAAAAATCACAATATCTGAAACTTCAGGTTTCCTGAAAACATACGAGACCTGCAACAATGATTGTAAAAGTAAGAAAATTAGCATTCAAGAAACATTCCAAAATATGAACGCAGTCTCAAACTAAACAACCACTGATTCCAGTTTATCATAACATCCAAAGTTCGACAGTCAACAAAAGCACCAACCGACTGCAGTAAAAGAAAAAAGTATACGTTCACTAGACTCTTTTATCTCATAAGAATTGAATAGGATTGCCTATTTAATTGACAAAGGACATAAACGAGAATAGAATAAAATTAGACTAAAAAAGTAAGCAAATCTGTGACAAGCCTGCAGTCTAACAGAGCTGACAAAAGGCGTGCATAGTTTTCAGTTCAACAAAATTAACAAAGCCGAACACAAGCAATCTCACATCAATAACAGCAAATTGATTACGAATTCTTGATCAATAACAGCACAAGGGTCTTGATCAAAACTGCTGTCACATTCTTTCTACATCGTTGGCTGACAATACAAAACAAATCAATCAAGTCCAAGTCCTCACGACCAATATAATTCAATTTCAGGTTTGAAGTAGTCAAAAGTATGCCAATAGCAAAACGGAAAATTCCCAACATGTTGGACTTTAATCCACACATATATAGAGCAATCCAAAAACTAATTAAGTAACGAAAGTAAGCAGTAAAAGTGATCATGATTATACCTTCTCAGCCAAAATGCGATCGCCTACATCAAGAGTGGGGTACATAGAAGTCGAGGGAATGGATCTCGGCTCAGCTAACGATGATTTGAACAGAATGCTAACACTCAAAGCAGTGAAAGCAGCCTTAGCATCATCCGAACAACTATTTAACAATTTCGAAAACCAACTGCTCCTCGAAAGCTTCAAATTTTCCGACATGGCCTCAGAAGAAGCGGCCGCAACAGCCGCAACAGTTTTCCCACCTTTACTAGACTTAGACTTATCCACCATAGCAGCAGTTCCCCCTTTATCTTCTACAAGATTCCCCGCCTGTCCAATACCGGGCTGATTACAAGGCAACCACTTAGAAGCCTGCAAAAAGGGGATGATCGCCGCCGACTTAAGCGGCGATATCCCGAAAAGCCCCAAAGAAGAAGAAACTATCGACTCCGAAGAGGAAGACGCCAACGACGAGGATGTAGATTTCATAAGCGAAACTAAGGCAACGGCCAAAGGGCTTTGGGATTTTCCTCCGAAGAATTCTCCGGCGAGGGTGGAATAGGAGGCGGAGAAGGAGCATGGGGTGGTGGTCTTGGGCTTGGGCTTGGTGGGTTTCGGCGGCCGGGGCCAGAAATCAGGGGGGGAGTAATTATAATCGGGTTTGAAGCGGGAGCGAGCCGCTGCGCATTCATGTAAGAAGCGGCAGTTAACGGCAGCGGTTGAGGCCTTAGAGGTGGCGCAAGCGGCCAGATTTTGGGCTATGTAGCCGGAGTAGGAAACGGTGAATCGGATCGCCATAAGTACGAATTGTAAAAACCTAAACAAGAAGTGGAAAATAGCGACTTCGGAGATTAACGGAGAAGATAATAAAACCCCTAAAAGCAGCCAAGAACTGCCATCGAAACCAAAACGATCAGTGATTAATCGGAAAAAGGAGGGTTGAATTGAGAAGTTAGATCACAATCAGAGGGTTCAGTGGAGAAGATTGACTCTCAAAATTGGATAATGTTTTGGGTTGACGGAAAAGAGAAAGGGGGGCCGAGCTGAGCTATTCCTCCGGGAGAGAGGGAGCTCAGGCGACGAGAGTGGCTGATGGATTCAATGAATTTTGGAGACGCGAAGAAAACAAGAGAAAGAATGGGGAAGGAAGTAAAGGAAGGGAGCTTTTATGAATCGGCTGCTGCTAAGTGGTTTGAGTACAAAAAGGGCCGTCAATATTGGCCATAATTACGGAAACGCCTCTCTACAAATTACACTCGTGAATGAACACTTCGATTGCCCTTTTGATTTTTGAAACACTTTGTTTTGATTTTTTGAAAATTTTATTTCTATGTATTCTGCATTTTGATTAATATGCACTGTTGTTTATTTTTCTAATCAAGAATTCTTCTGTATTGAAAATCTGGGGATAATTAGTAAAAAAATAAAAATATATGAATAAAAATATTAAGTGCAAGAGGATTAACATTTTTTTAAAATTATTTTTCAACGAGGTTTACTAACATTTTTTATCTCATGTATTCATTTGAAAAATGTTACCACAATATTTTTTTCAAAAAAAAAAATCCTTCAAAAAATTTTATCCAAACACACTCTAAATCATTGCCTTTATAATTCATAATGAAATTTCTTCAATGATCACATAAAGATCAAAAAACTTGAATAATTGAGAGGGAATCCAATTTCTTCAATATAGCAACAAAAATATTTCAGGATTACATAGAAAAACCAAATCTATCTAATAAGCAAGGACCATATTTTACCCACCAAAAAAAAAAAAAAGAAAAACAATAAAATGGAAAAAATGAAGAAGTTTGGTGGTTAAAAATTGCTCCGAGAGCAAAGGAGAGTGGCAGTAGCCAGTACATAGTAGGTAGAACTGGAAATATAAGTAACATAGAGGGTATTTAAGTCTTTAAAACCTTTCAAGTTTAAAATGCTTTATTGACTTTGACTATTAGAACCAACCGAGAACCTCTTTTTTACTTTTATTTATTTATTTATTATTGGGGTTTATTCGGCTAAGTTTTGAGGCTGCTTCCTAGAAAGAGGTAAGCGGCAGCTTTTCGTTCTTCCCATTTGGCTGCCCCACCTTTTGGAATATGCATTTCAGATGACCACATGATGACCAGATTCAGATATCGACGTCCATTGTTCGGCTGGTGAAAATGAAAATCAATTACCGTATGTATGCTACTGCCATTAAATACGGCTGATCGGTGCTCCTTTATTTTTCTTTTTTGACCTTTTTGCTGCTAACATCTGTCTCTTTTAACCGGTATTGGTAAGCACACATAGTCCAAATGATTTGGCCAATGTTGAGGCTTCTTTAAAAAAAATCCGTTTGAATGGTTATTTTTTAAGGATTTTTTTTTATGTTATTGTAAGAATTTTATAGATTATTCTTTCAAAATATGTATGCAAGGTAAAAAAAGGGGTGTTCAGTTTAGGAAATTAGAGGGGGAGTCAGTATAAGTAGTAATAACATTCATCGTTGATGTTTAAAAACATTTATTTTATTATCGTTCAATCGAAATAGAAGTAATTAATTGAGGTATATATTATTTTCTTTAAAATATTATTATATCAAACTCATTATCTTTTCTCGATGGAAATGATATTCATTTCATTATTAAACCAAACATGTTGAGAAAAATTGTTAAAACTCATACTTGTTATAAATTTAATGACAATT
>JAMWEH010000758.1:0-28830 GCA_024721245.1 Mitragyna speciosa | reverse complement strand
AGCAATAGCAAGTCACTTGAAATTTCTGTGTATTGGTACCCATAAATATGGGAGTAAAAAGGAAATAAGAAAAAGAGAAAAGGAGAAACTGAGATGCCAAGTGAAATGAAAAATTGAAACAGACTACAAGAGAAACTTTGAGCAGTTCAACTCCAGGCTCTAGCTAGTTACCGTGATTGTTTCTTTAAACGCTGCTCAGTCGATCTCCTGATTGACTCTATTCTCTGAAGCCTTATTTGCTCTCTGAATTTGGCTATGAACTCATCAGCCTTCTTGTCAACATCAGGCCCCTCATCAGTAGCATTGTCGTTTGCAGGTACTTCATCGCCTGAACTTCCCACACTTTCTTCAAAATAATCGTCTTCAGTTTCGGCATCTGAGCTCTCATCTGTTTCCACCAGCACCTTCTCAATGTATTCTTTCTTCTCCGCCTTTGGCAAATCTGTAAATGTCTGCCTCCTGAAAGTAGGGGCTGTTTCTTGCATCAGTTTATCAGTGAATCCCCTTTTCTCAATTAAGGTTGCTTCAACTTCCCTTGCATTCCTTTCTTCATCAAAATCCCTGAATTTCATTGATTTCATGACTGGTTCATCGGGTCTAACTGTTCGAACAGACTTCCCAATCGATGAAACATCACTCTGAGCTCTAGGCCTTGGCTCTGGTCCTGAGTTTGCTCTTCTTGACGGGCTCTCTCTGTCAGTATCACTTGAATCATTCGGCATACTTCTGACACTACATCTCAGCCCCTTCTCAGGAAAATGATCACCATCTATCAGGCTAGAATTCGATTTCACTAATGGAGATTTGCGAATAAATGGTGGAGGTGGTGGTGGGGGAGCTGGTGGAGGTGAGGATTTGACATAGATCTTTCTCCTTACCGCATCCTCAACGCTTTTTGCTTGAGATTCAGATGAAAAGGAAGGTAAGGGAGATAGAGTTTTTGGTGAATGTGGTGTTGGTGGAGGAGATGGCTTATTTGGTGAAGGACAGGCTGATTCAGGCCTAGATGTACGAAATGATTGAGACCTAATAGACCGTGATTCGAACTTCTTGAGTTCAGATTCTTCGAATGAAGAAGGCATAGAGTATGGAAAAAGACCATCCTCATTTTCCTTCATCTCTATCCTCCCTGACCTTGATTGCCATGGAATTGGCGATCGCAGGACAACATTTTCCTCCATATTTTCCTCAATATTTAGAGGGGCTAGTCCTGCAAGTTCTCCATTTCTTGATTTTCTGAGGCTATTCGAAAATCTCCTTGAACCTGAATTTGAATTAGGCTGATTAATAGAACCCTTCTTAACCCTAGATTCTTGGCTTATTTCCATCTCAGTGGGCTCAGGGACGCGAGATTTTAAGCTTCGAACAGGCAAAAGTAAAGGCTTTTCATCAATTCTTGAACTAGAAATACCATTCTGTTTGTCAAGAACAGGGCTTTCTTTAGCTACCACAACCACTGGTTTCCCCCTGTGGTATTGAGAATTCCAAGTTTGAACATTGTTATCATCAGAAACTGAAGCGCTTTCGGTATCATCGTCAAAAACTGATGAAACCTGAAGAAGTCTAGTTACATAGGACTGAGCATTATCAAACTTAGAGTTGTTATTATGTTCCTTGTCTGATTCATCATTTCTCTTACTAAAAAGGCCATAAGAAACAGCAATACCTACAAAGATAAGCTGAAGAAACTCCCAACTACTAGAGTGAAGATTTTGGTTAATAAATTCAGGAGCTTGTGAAGGAAGAAGTGGAGCTATAACTAGAAAAATAGTAACAAGTATGGCTTTGTAGAGAAACTGATTAAAATACTTACTTGGATTTGCATGGTCTGCTGTTACTTCCGAGCTTAAATTTTTTGGTTTGTAAATGTAAGAATCACTATCTGCCATTGATGGGCACATAGGCTTTGTTTTGGATCTTGATTATGATGTAGAATATTAAAAGAAGCTGACAAGATGAAGAGGAGAAGGCTTAGGGGCTAAGGAAAAGTTTAGAATATGAGAGTGCTGGGAAAAGTTTTGGGGAGGAGTGATCTGCTTTCAAGCTGTGCTTCTTATAGCCAATTCAATCTTTTGACAATGATGCCCTCTCCTTTTCTCAATCTGCCGTTTCTTTCTGATATGTGAGAAGCATACATTCCTATTTTTCACTACATAATTTTTTTTCCCCTTGGGCTGGGGAATGAAAATCTGTGGCTTACAGTAATTTATTGCGTGGTTTGCGTAATTTGTGAGCTATTACATATTAGACACTTGGTAGTGCATTCAAAGAGTAGCAATAGCCTCCTTCCATCATTAAAAAAAAAAAAAAAAGTAAAGAAAAAGCATGGCATCAACTTTCTAACTGCTTTTGAGGGGGGGGGGGGGGGAATTTTTACATAAACCCAGTCAGGTTTACTTGTGAACATTGTGGTCTAAAAAATAGTCACATGAATAAATTTACATTACTTTTTTAAATCAGCATGCATCCCTACGCTCATGTGACTTTATTTAGACCACAACGTCCACAAGTGAAGCACGTAACCTATCCATGTAAAAGTCTCCCCCTTAAGAGTTACCATCATTTTAGTTTAGAAAAATAGATGTTGTGAGCATGCTTCAAAGAAAAAGTAAAAGTCTGCACGTTAGTTTGCTGCATTTTCATATTTTAAGTTCTCACCTGTTGACCCAGTTCAAATCCTCTGTCCAATATTATGGTGTCCAACTGTGTCCAGTCTCTTAAACCACGTTGTATAATTCAGTTTCCCACAATTTAGTTAATTAGTTTCCTACCAGACAATAAATTCTTAAAACTGCAACTTGGAAGCTTGGCTTAAAGTTTAAAAAAGTTTATTAACAATATAACACTAATAAATCTAAAAAGATATATATCAAAAGTCTAAAACCTATCTATTCTTGCCTTAAGGCTTAAATAAGTATATATTTTTTTAGATTTATTAGTGTCATATTATTAAATAAACTTTTAAGCCAAGCTGATATTACAAGTGAGCTGTTTCCAAGTGTGCCGTTTTAAGAATTTACAGTTTTGCAGGAAACTAACTAACTAAATTGTAAGAAACTGAATTATATGGTGTCGTTTAAGAGACTAAACACAGGGTGGACACCATAATATTGGATAGAGGATTTGAGCCTCTATTGACCATACCTATTCCTAGATCTTAGCCTTCTTATCCTCCCCAATGATATAACTAACATAATTTTGTCTCCTCTAATTCATGGCCAGCCAAACAAAAGAAAAAATTTTCTTTCTAACTTATTAGCACCATACAAATTGTGATGTGTCAAACTTCCAAAAGCTGGGCCATAACACAAAACAAAATTCAAGCAGTGGTAAATTACCGGTATTTAATGAATTAATATGACTTCATAGCAATGTCATTGCTGACAAGCACCAAAACTACAGACAACCAATGACTGACGAGTGTTGAGGAGGATATATGAGTAGGGCATTTTAGGAATAGCGAGAAACAGAGGGTGCCAAATAGGTTGCGTAGATGTGGTCGGGATTCTTCTTTTGGACTGCCTACGCTAGCTTTTTTTCATGGGATCAGATTAAAAACATTTGCATGCTTGCAACTTTGGAGGGTATACTTTTCTTCCCTTTGTCTTCCTCCTCCACATTCTTGAATACCTAACTAGAGTATATATTTGATGCTCTTTAGGACCATCCTCATCACACCTTTATACTACATATGCACAAAACAGCACCAATATCAGCCATGACCAAAATTTTGATTTAAAGAATTGGAAACAAAAGAAACAAAAAGGAAGATTGGAGAGGTCCCACAGAGAATTTTGTCCAAGACATACACGGTGAGAAAATTTATCAAAATATTCCTTTTAGCTAGCTTGGACTGTCCTAGATTGGCGCATTAGAGAAGTGCAAATGAAAATATAATATTGATATAATAGCAGTGGATAAGTCTCAAAGAGAATAAAGGACACAAAAAACTCAATCAGCAGGCAGTCAACTTTGCATATTAAGGGTCTCTTTATGCAAGTTTTGGAAATTGGTATTTGTTTCCAGGTCAAAACTTCATTCCAGAATGAACAAGAGAGAATATGGAATCAATCTAGTTTACTTATGCATGTTTTTTTCACTCTTGATCATCATCCTAGACCGTGCTGTGGAATATTTAAAGAAAAAAAAGGTTAAATGATAGTTAGCATACTTAGCCATTGACATTCCTGGAACTTGCTATGATAAATAAACATACAAATATGTTATCTATGTGAAATACCAACTATTTGTTTGGAGAAAATTTGAGTTAATCTATTCAAGTCCTGCATTATTTGTTTTTTTGGTTGGTAAATAAAATTTCAACTTTTTCACATGCATTATTCGTCCAATGAGAAGAGGCCCACAGCATCAACTATAGTTCTTTAGCATTTTCTTTTAGGCTTGTAGAGCAAGGACAAAGCAAAACTAAAACGGACTTCTCTATCCCGCGGGATGTCTTCTGTCTACCACAGTCGGCGAAAAATCAAGGAAAAAGCCGATCCAAATATGATTTTAAAGTTGGAAAATATTGTGGTGACAAAAAATAATTAAAAAATTTAAAAATTTTAAAAAGAGAAAGATAAATTTATGTTGAAACTTATTATATTTTTACGAAAATTTATCAAAAATTTATGTTGAAACTTATAACATTTTTATGAAAATTTATCATTTTTTTTTTAGAGTCATACTAAAGAAAGGTTGTTGTGTCATTGTCCCTTGATCAAGAATATTGGAGCAGTTAGATTTTCTAGAAGCCATGTCAACTAAATTATGACGTAATTTTATTTTCCAAATTTGGTACCGTATTAAGATCAAATTTTCTTCCATCAATTTCAACGTATCACAAGTTATTTTTTCCATAAGTCAACAAATTGCTTTTCTTTTCTATTCAACCATTTGCCTACGAGAAAAAGGTAAAAGCAAATTATTTTACAAAGTCAATTGTTCATATGTACTACAGATAATAACGGATTTGATTTGATAGCATTTTCTAGATAAACATGTTGAATTTAAGTCTCTACAGTATTTAACCGTGTGTTTAATCGGGTAAAATACCTATAATTAGGATCCAAAAAAAGAACTAGATCTCGATATCTTGTGGAACTTACGGAATTAGAAACGATGAGCTCAACATGAATGTACTATAATATTTTAGAATTGGTTAATGATATTTAGCAAAAGAAACATAAGTATAACTTAAATTAATTATCCAATTGCAATCTTAAACTTTAAAAACAACCTCAAGAAATGTTAGAAACTTTCAGTAAATAATTAAGATGATAGCTAACACCCACGTGAAGTGTGGCTAAATTTGGCTCAAACTTGCGTGGAAATGTGCTATGATGATGACCTGATAAGTAAATCATCCAAGGGATAAGAGATAATGTACGTAGACAACGCATTTAAAAGAGTAGCAAGTACACTATTAGCCCATAAGAATTGAGGGTATCTTCTTCTTCTTTATTTTCTTTTCCCTCTCTCTCTCATGTTTGTGGCCGAAAGTGAACAGGAATGATCTGAATGAGGTGGATCTGATTCCTTTCTTGAGCCTTTACACGTCTAAGTTCGCAACCCTTAAGATTTTGAAGCCATACACCCAAAGGTTTAAGACTTTCTTGTAGTCTTAGATTTTGAGAATTTGTATAATTTGAGTTCTTGCTTTCAATCAGATAAAAAAAAAAAAAAAAAAAAGAAGATTCCTGATTTACCAACAAGTTTCTCAAAGTTAGGGCCGTGAAAAGATATGAGATTGATGTTTGATTAATTGATAATACTTAACATAATGTGTTATATTTAAGCATGTTGGATATTATAGGATTAATTTCGGATCCTCTATCTCACTTCTTGAGCTTGTGGGGGCACTCTCCAAATTTTGCTAGCTGCCTTGTCCGAAATTTCTTGATCTAGCTCGATAGATTGGTTTTCACAACCAATGAACTGGTGTCTGTCAACAAGTTTTCTCATTTTCTCGGATGGATATGGCGATTCTAGAAAGCGCGTGACAATCAAATTAGTACAGTATTTGTTTGGTTTTTCAATTTTGTTATGGATTCTCAACTCCTAAGTCCTTTTTGTCCTACACAAAATCGTCATCATTCTAATTACATAGACAAAAGTTCAATTAATTAGTATAAAAACTGTACGATTGTAGAATTAATGTTAAAATGCAATATTTAAGGTAGAAATAAGTAATTAACTTTCACAGTTTACAAGTTATTATACCCAAGAAAAATCCCCTGTTCAACTTCTGTATTCTAAAAGATGGAAGAGGAGGAAGATCACTTATGTGACATCTGCTTGTTTGGGTTATGGACCACTTTATACGCAATAGTCTGCATTTATATTTCAGTCCTTGCTGTTTATATCTTTGAAAATTATGTTTAGGGTGACCTCGTTAAGACTGCCCTCTCAGAACCTATGTTGCATTTACCGTGTGTTTCTTTCTGGGTTTATTGGCTGCGATTGGGGGTTTGCGGTTAGCTGTTTTCGTTATTAACGAGGTGAGGAAATCAAGGATGCGTAGAACACAGATTGGACCCTTGGACGGGGAGTGAAGCCATGGATACGAGGCAATATAGATCGTTATATAAAAGCCATAGTATACTTTATTTTTGCTTGTGTAATTTCGGATGATTAGTATACTTATAGTTCATAACTATGCTTGATAATTCTTGAAAAATAAATAATTTTGCTCCTCAATACTGCTCAATCTCTCCATAATTCGTCTCATCCTTCTTTATCTTTATAATTTGGGTAAGTCTTTACAAGTTAGAGAAACCTTCATTATTTCTGCAATTTAAACCTATCCCTGTATCTTCTAAAATCTGAATCTCATGCATGTTATTTTTATTTTTATCTCCTCCTTTAGCTCATTCATTTTCTTTTGTAGCTATGGAGGCCCAATCCCGTTAAAGCAAATATGGATGGAGTTTTTTTTTATGTACTTTTCTTATAGTTTGTGAGGAAGGGCTGAAAAAACCAGAATTTATAATGTTATGCATTAATGGTAGAGACTTCTCTTAATAAATTGTTACATTTTATAATGCCCCAACAAATATTTTGGTACATATTACCCATCCAAATTTCAACTTCTACCTTTTCTTTAAAGTCTTGCTGGTGTATTCTGCATCTGGAACTCATAAAAAATTTCAGCTGGAACTCACGACACGTCGCCAAAATATGCTAAATGTATAACAAAAAGAGTTCACAGTAAATCCAACAAATTCTCAAGGCTAAATGCATTAACATCTACTAGGAGGGATTTTAATTGGGATATGGGATATGGGATCTGGGATTTGGGGAATCTCCAGCGATGAACAAAAGCAATAAATACTAGGTGGGACTGAGAAGGTTACCCAAAAATTAGCCCAGGATATCAGAGAAATGGTCATGGCCTGGCAAAGAGGAACTCTTTTCCAGACTTGGTCTAATATCCAATTTCTGCTGTCAAAAAAGAGTCTAATGCCAATTTGTGATGTCCCCCAATAGGGACATGTCAAGATCAGACAAGTTGGACTACTCACTCACTAAGCATTTTGCTTCATAAATCATAATTTTGATAGTTTCTAGATTGTAAAATATACAGTAATAATAAATAAAGCGCACATAGGAAAAAAGAAATTAATAGAAATTTGATACCCTAATTGCGCAGAGCTATAAATGTATCTAATGATTCTTCTATTTAGTAAATGACATCTATAAAACTCTTAATCAAAATGTGATGTATGTGACATTGATTGGTGATTGAGAATATAAAAAAGCAGTTGATGTACATGTTTATTATTTTAAAATATTCTTTTTCAGCAAGCTACATTTCCACTTTCCAGTAAGGCAAGATTTTGCTACCAAAAATTGTAATTGAATTTGGGATTTTAGAGTCTTAAATTCATGAGCAATGGCTGGTCATATTTCAGAAATGGTCACCGCAAAGAACTCCACAGTGCTGCTCTGTCAAAGCCAGCCAAGTTTGCCTTTTCACTTTCTTAGAACCTCTTAGCATCAATTTCATAAACATAGGAGTAGCCCTTGTCCTAGTTTGTCAGCATTAAATCAAATTAATGAAAGAAATGAGCCAATGCAAAATATTTCCTATCGATTTTATAGCGATAAACCATTATGTTAGAGGGACTCAGAACAAAATTGAGTCAACGATGGAAGGATATGACTTGAATTGTGAAGCAATCTTTTGCATGAATCTCAGCTTTCTGAATTAATCTTGGGATGAAACTTTTGTGCGTGCGTGCGTGCGTGCGTGTGTGTTTTGGCATATATTCCATATGTCTAATTATGATGCATTAAGAATTTATACATGTAAAATAATACAATGAAGCAATGCATGATTTTTGCTTGTCTTAGGAAAAACAATATTTACTCGGGTCAAAAGTCCTTAAAGAAATGAATAAAGATGAAATACTAGAATGCCAAATTTGAAGATATTTCTTAGAACTGGATCCACTACATCCATACATCTCTTGAACATATATGAAGCATATTCAATATCATTAAATTCCATTAGGTAAATTGTTTAGGCCAGAATTGTTCTCAGCAGGTTCATCAGAGATTCAGAGTCACCTTATCTGATTTGCTACAGAATGGACATTTGGGATTTTGCGTGTAGACACGTAGATATCGGTATAAATGATCATGCACGACTTAGTAACGACTTCGTAACGTATGTAATTTTTGACCAGAAAAAGATGTTGATTGGTTCCATTTGCATGGAACTGGTAATGCAGCTGTGGAATTAATGGCCAAGTTAAGTTTTCAACTGCCAATGGGGCTCACAGCTTTATAGGTCCCCTGCTCAAAATTTAAAAATCAGTCAGTTTATGGGTTCCATTGGCTTCAAGGAAGTGCAGCCGCGTTACTTGATTGCTATAAATATCTTCAGCACCCCATAATCAAATCCACAACCAAATTATTGATTTCTTAATTAGCTGAACTATTTCCTTTCTTTCTTGTGTACAACAAGATCAGCTTTGATCAACAAACAACTTCACTGGTAACTGAAAATTGACCTTTCAGCCGCTCAAAAGATTATTGGGGTGAACCATATGTTTTCAAACATGGGTTTGATGAACATTCTCATTCTGTTTTCTGTACTAAGTTTTCATTCATTGGCAATTTCAGCCACTTTAGAGACTTACATTGTTCATGTTGAGTTACCTGAATCTGATAATCAACTTTCCACTGTTAGTATTTCAAGCTCACATGAAGATCTAGATAGTTGGTACAATTCTTTTCTGCCAACAACAATTGCAAGCTCTAATGACGCTCCAAAAATGGTTTATTGTTATCACAATATTTTTAAAGGGTTCACTGCCAAATTATCAGCTGAAGATGTGAAAGCAATGGCTAAAAAGCCTGGTTTTCTATCTGCACGACCCCAGAGGATGTTGTCTTTGCATACGACACACACTCCTAATTTTCTGGGATTGCATCAAAATTCTGGATTTTGGAGAGAATCAAATTATGGGAAGGGTGTGATCATTGGAGTCCTGGACACTGGAATTGAGCCGAACCACCCTTCATTTAATGATGAAGGAATGCCGCCACCACCAGCTAAATGGAAGGGAAAGTGCGAATTTAATACCTCAGTGTGCAATAACAAATTGATTGGAGCAAGATTTTTCCGTGATGGAAATGGTTCTCCAGTAGATGAGAGTGGTCATGGCACCCATACTGCTGGCACGGCTGCTGGAAATTTTGTCAAGGGGGCCAATGTGTTCGGAAATGCTAATGGCACAGCAGTTGGTATTGCCCCTCTTGCTCACCTGGCAACCTACAAGGTATGTACAATTGGTTGTTCTGAGAGTGATATATTGGCTGCAATGGATGTTGCCATCGACGATGGTGTTGACATTCTTTCTATCTCCCTTGGTGGAAGTTCGCTACCATTTCATGGTGACAACATAGCTCTTGGTGCATACAGTGCAATGGAAAAAGGCATCTTTGTCAGTTGCTCAGCAGGAAACAATGGCCCCTATAGTTCCTCTTTATCAAATGAAGCGCCGTGGATTCTCACTGTTGGTGCAAGCACAATTGATAGACAAATAAGGGCAACTGCAGTGCTTGGAAACAATGAGGAGCTTGATGGCCAGTCACTTTATCAGCCCAAGGATTTTCCTCCAACGCCACATCCTCTGTTTTACCCTGGTCTAAACCAGAGTGATGTTGATGCTGATCGGTTCTGCACTGAAGCCTTGCTGAACATCACAGAAGTCAAAGGCAAAATAGTAATATGTGAAGTTGGAAGCATTCCAACGGTCAATAAAGGGAAAAATGTCGAGGCTGCTGGTGGCGTAGGCATGATCATTGTTAATTCAGAGAATGATAATTACACCACACCAGCCGATGCTCATATTCTTCCAGCAACGCATGTAAATTATGTCGATCGAGTTAAGCTCATTGCATACCTAGAATCAACTAGTTCACCAATGGCTACAATCTCATTCAAAGGAACCATCATTGGAGATAGTCACGCTCCAGCAGTTGCTTCATTTTCTTCCAGAGGTCCAAGCTCTTCAAGTCCCGGAATCTTGAAACCAGACATAATTGGCCCTGGTGTAAACATTCTTGCAGCCTATCATCAATCTGTTGAGAACAACACCAACACAAAATTTAAATCTACTTTTCACGTACTCTCGGGCACTTCAATGTCTTGCCCTCACCTCAGTGGTGTCGCGGCATTGCTCAAAAGTGCACATCCAGATTGGTCTCCAGCTGCAATTAAGTCCGCTATGATGACCACTACTGACCTTGTCAACCTTGCCAAGAATCCCATTGAGGATCAAAAGCACCTTCCAGCTGACATTTTCGACATGGGTTCAGGCCATGTTAATCCAGCGAGAACAAACAATCCGGGACTCATTTATGACATTGAACCAAAAGATTACATCCCTTATTTGTGTGGTTTGAACTACACAGACAGAGAAGTTGGCAGAATTCTACAGCGCAAGGCAAGTTGTGCAGCAGAATCACGCATACCTGAAGGACAACTGAACTATCCCTCATTCTCAATTGTAGTTGGATCAATAGTTCAGAAGTATACAAGGACAGTCACTAACGTTGGTGAGGCTAATTCAATCTACACAGCAAAAATTTCTCGGCCAGGTGGTGTAAATGTAACAATCAAACCAACTACGCTGAGATTCTCAGAGGTGAAGCAAAAGTTGACCTATGAAATTACATTTACCCCATTGGCACAGGATGTACAGCTGTCTCATGGATCTCTTACATGGAGATCAACTAAGTACTCGGTCAGAAGCCCAATTGCAGTGCGGCCGGAGACACTAACATCAGCATAGAGACGTGCATTGGTGTTATTAGATTTTTCCTTTATGTTTCTGAGAAGTAATTCTTTGTCTTTCAAGTGTAATTCAAGCATGTGATGGATTCTATATTCTTTATCTACCTTATTCCAATAAACCGAAGTTGCACAGGCAGGTGTTTAATTTCTTTATGTAACATTTGCCACAAATAATTTGTTTCTGAGACTCAATTCCAAGTCCTAATTTCGTCTTACACAAATTCATGATCATCCTAATTATCACTAAACTATTGGAAGGTCAAACGTAATAAATACTGTGGGATTATAGGATCAAATAGGATCAATCTTAAATTACAAAAATTAACTAGAATTTTTGGAATCTTCACTTCTAATTCTTAGCTGATTAACCACTAAATTATTACAATGCATTCCTCAAAAAGATGAAGGGAAAGAAAAAAAGGGATGAAGAGGGGATGACAAAAGAACTTGAGAATCCAAAATCATATGGCAATGAAGAACTTTCCTTCTTCATTGGTAGCAGACGTGTTGTGCACGAAGCTCAAGATTCCTGTCGACAGTATATGCACTCAATCAAAGAATCATGGTTGCTAATAATCATAATAATAAGATTCAAGGTTTTTTATTTTTTATTATTTATTTATTTAAGAATCTGGAAAGCGCAGTTGATGTCCAGGGAAATTTCACATTTGAAACAGCAGAATACAAATTGAACGGTGGAAATAACTTCGAGATCAGATGGAATGTCCAAAGGACGATTAATAATCAAAATAATTTACTACTCAAAAGTAGACTATCCAAATGGTTTAGTGGTCATATTTCTAATTTGTTCCCTTTTTTATTTTTATTTTTTATTTTTTAAAGTATTTGGAAAACAATAAAGGCTAAAAAACTCTTCTCATTCATCACATGCATCTTTTGATTCTACTGCACTTGTTCCTTTTTCCAAGTCTATTGTTCAGAAATATGTAGTTCTATTATCAACGGACATAAAACTCTACGACAATTTTGAGGGTCATTTTGAAATAATTGTGTATAATACGTGGAGTCATATCACACTAATTTAATTTTCCTTCATTGCCATCAGAAAAGAAAAAGAAGGAAAAAAAAAAAAAAGAAAACTCACCTTCTCACCTATTTTACAAGCATTGATGTTCAACATGACCGTACTTGAACATTTTGGAACTTTTTAATGGTGATTTAAAAAAAAAAAAAAAAGTGTCCAGTTGCAGTCTCAGAACTCACCGACTTATCTAAGAATAGACTATGATGTCGGGGAAATGGTCATTGAAATACCCGTGCCCAATGCCATGGGCTTAAGTGCATAATGTGAAAAATATATTTTAGGGCCTTTTTAAAGTTTTGGAGAAATATAAAGGGGCCCTTAGTAAAATAAATATATAAATAAATATAAAGAAGTCGTTTTTATTCTGCAGAAGAAAACGACGTTTATTTACCTATTATTCACAAATTGACTCTCTACATTCTTCAAGGTCAAGATCAAAAGGGAAGCCAAGATTTTGCAGATCCAGAGGCCTTAGACTATTCTCACGATCCCTACAACGGTCAAGGTAAGTCTAGTTCTTGTTTTCAAGTTTTATCAATTGGTTTAGTTAGAATTAGTTTGTAGAATATTTGGGATTTAAGAATTTTAGGGGGGTTAATTATTATATTTTATTTTAGAATTTTAATTGGAGATGATTGTAGATTGACAAGGTTGATAAATTAGTTTTGTGTTTGCTGGAAAAAAAAAAAAAATGGTCCTTCGTGGATTCTGTTGAAGACGGACAAAAAAGAAAGAAAAAAAAAAAGAAGAGGATGTCGTGACTCTGTGATTCGTACAACGTCGATTTGGAGAATTGGTACTGTATAGACCTCTTGCCGTTTGGACAGATTGCTATGGGCTTTGGCAGTCAAAACAAAATTTCTAGCCAAGGAGTATAATTAAATAAGGTTTCTGCGCATGGAGTTTTCCTTTTTATTTTGGCAAAGCCGTGGCCATTGGTCACAGCGTTTGGATGCAATTGGAAGTCCTTTGACTTCGCAAGCAATTGAAAACAGTGATTTTCCCAAGCCAATTGAAAACAGAATTTCCGAAGCCATTGGAAGCCTTGACTCCTCAAGTCAATTGAAAACATTGGTCAACCAATTGCGGGCTCCGATGAAAGGAAAATTGAAGGCTTTATTTCTCTGTAATCTGGCAGAGAGTATAGGTAACAATTGGTGGACATTGTCTAATTGAATTGAATTCTTTGGGTTAGTTTAATTAAGCTAATTGTCTATCTATCATATAACTTCCTAAGTCAATCATTGGTTATGGGTTAATTAATATTATTTTTCTTATTAGGTAGTTAAATAAAACTAAATACGTTCTAGTAGTATTTTGAAATTTTAGAACTATTCGCAAAATAAGTCTATAAGTTTTAGTATTTTATAGATATAATTATTAAGGTGGAATTTTTATCTTCCTTTGATGGTAATTAGGTGGTGACTATTCTTGGGATCAAGATTATTTGAATTAGTACGACTGGATTTGGATTTCGAGGTAAGTGGTTCCTACCCTTTCTCATGTTTTGGAAAATTCCTTGCGTATATATATATTTATTTCTTTCGTGAATATTTTCGTAAGATGAAATTCAGAATGGGCATGTAATATGTGCGAAAATTTCCTTCATATATCGTGGCATTTTTATTATTTATATGTATGTGTATGTGTATGTGTGATGTGTGAATGTATGACATGTTATGATTTGGCTCTGATTATTCTTTGTACACCAGAGAGAACTAGTTCTCGATATACCTACCTGACGGTGAGTAGTCAGGCCATGCACGCATGTTTATGACCCTCCTAACTGGGGAAAAGTTAGGCTAGATATCTAGTACGACTGGTTCTTACGTTGAAAATTTTGAGCCTATGTATGTATGAACAAGCATGTATGTGATGAACCAAGATTTGTTTAATATGCCACGACTTTATTATGTATTACGTATTATTGTTATTACTTGTGATTATGAATTGTGTGTGATGGAATGAATGCATGTATTATAATTATATATATATATGTATATATTTAACTGCCCAAACTGGTGAGAAAGGGACGAAATTGCTTACTGAGCGTGTTGGGTGCTCACCCCACTTATGTTATTTATTTTGCAGGTGATTTTAGTTTGGATTAAGCAAGCAAGATATTTAGCTCCGCAATAGAAGTTTATCTATTTTTATTGAAAGATTGTTTAATTGGTGAGCCAAAGACAGTAGTTTATTTCATGTTTAGTGTTATTTATTTCAGCGAAGAAAGTTTGATGACTTCGTGGATATTAAAATTTTATATTTAGAGGATTTTTTTATATTAATTGGAGTATTTTAATATTTTATGATGTCTATGATTTAGAATTGCTTTGATAATTTTCGAGCCTTGCGTATTGGGTGAGCCTAATACGCGGCGTGTTACACCCGGACGCGGGGTGTGACAGTCATGGCATGGCAAAGAGGAACATTTTGACATCTGTTGCCTAGCTACGTTCCAATTTGAGCAACACACAACACCACCCCCCCCCCCTCCCCCCGGGCGGCGCCCCCTGCCCCCCCGCTTCTTCTCTCTTCTCTCCCCCTCTCGTGTCAAGGTCAGACAAGTTTGACTGTTCACTTTCTTAGCATCTGCTTCATAAATTTATCTTAAACTTTCATAGTTTCTTGATTATAATTCCCATTTTAACAAAGATAGCGTAAATTTTTATTTTTGAAAAACAATAGATAGCTATAGGGAAATTCCATTGCCAATTCTGCAAAGCTCTAATTTTCTTTTTTTTTTTAAGGAAGAAATTTAAATTTATTTAATGTGCCTCCAATTAGTGAATGATATATATAAAACTCTTATTGAATAGCGAACTACATTTCACTAAAGATCTTCTACTGCCAAATAACATATTGGATGGAAAATGGATAAGCAATAGCTAATTATGATATATATCTCCAGAAATGGTCACCACAAAACCCCCAAAATAAGGCCATGTCAAAGTCAGACAAGTTGGGCTTTTCAGTTTCTTAGCACTAAACGTCTTAGCATCCATTTCAAAGATAGGGTTCACCAAGTTTTTCAAAAAAAAAAAAGAAGAAGAAGAAGAAAACTTAGGAGTAACCCTCAATAATTTGCTAGATCAAAAAGAAGAAAGAAAGGAACTAATTAATGCAATTTTATAAATTTTATATTTTGCTAGCGATAAAACCATTTTTTAGGTAAATTATGAAATATTCCCATATAGAATCACTTCCGACCATGTAATTCACCTATCTTTTCAATATGATCATATAATCCACTGTTATTTTATGAAATGCGGAAAATAAACATTATCATTGCTCCATCACAAAATATTCCACATCTGATTCTTATAATCTCCTATTGACGCGGAATATTTTATAACGTTGTGTGCATTGTAGCAGATTCTAAAGATCAAATGCAGAATTTTCTGTCTATTTTCCATATTCCACAAAATTACAGGAGATTATGTGGTCATATTGAAAATATAGAGAAATTAAGAGGTTAAAAGCGATACTACAGGAGAGTATTTCGTAATTGACCCTTTTTTTCAAACAAAGCTTTTGCACAAATGTAAACTTTCTAATAGATTAAAATTTTTGAATCTTTGGAGGAAACTTGTGGTTTTTTTTTTTAATAGATTCCATTTATCTAATGATGATGCATTCAAATTTTATATGCTAGAGAATATTACTAAGAACAAAACCGTGACAATTACATAAAATGAAGTAACCAAGTATAATAGAATGCCATATGCGAATATTTTTCTTAAATTTTGGATTCCCTGCACTTGATTCTCTTGAAGACTTGAACATATACATGGAGTACCCAACATTCAGTAAATTCGTTATTGTATATGTCTATACTGCATACTTTGCTAATGATTATTTATGCCAGAATATGGTTATCTGCAAGTGTATCAGAATCTACAACTCTCGGATTCCAGTCACCTAGTAGATTTGCCTTGTCGACATTGGCATAAATGGTCCACCACCACTGGTAACGTATGCATTTTGACCAAAAATAAAAGACACGGTTGGTTCCACTGGCGTGAAGGTAGTGCAGTAGCCAATTTAATGGCCAAATTAAGTCTCCAACAGTCACTGGGACTACAACATTCAAGTTCCATCTTCAACATTTAAAGAATCTGTTGTTTTTTGACCTCATGATTGTCACACAACCCAGAGATATTTCTTTGTATTATGGCCTTGAGCCCTTCAAAAAACACCCAAAAAAAAAGAAAATAGAACTGCATTTCTTAAAGTAGCTGACAAAGTCTTGCCATTGCCGTCGACATAAGAGTAATAGTTTTGGGCCTTGTGGCTATATAAGCCTTCAGCTCTAGGTATTGAAACTCCATAACCAATCATCAGCTTCTAATGAGGTACGTTTACCTTCTTTATAGTGTGTGATAACACAGCTTCGAGCAAAAAAATCATACGATTACTGAACATAGATCTTTCCATCGACTCAAGAGATTACTTGGTTGTATCATATATTGTCAAACATGGTTTTGATGTGCGCCTTCGCTCTTTTTTGTCTACTGAGCTTTCATTCATTGGCAATCTCTGCCAATTTGGAAACTTACGTTGTTCATGTTGAGTTACCTGAATCTGATACTCCATTTTTCGCCACAAGTGTTTCAAGGCCAAATGAAGATCTAGAGAGTTGGTACCATTCTTTTCTGCCAACAAGGATTGCAAGCTCTAGTGAAGCACCTAACATGGTGTATTGTTATCACAATGTTTTTAAAGGGTTTACAGCCAAATTATCAGCTGAAGACGTGAAAGAAATGGTGAAGAAGCCTGGTTTTGTATCTGCACAACCCCAAAAGATGCTGTCTTTGCATACAACCCACACTCCTAATTTTCTGGGACTGCATCAAAATACAGGATTTTGGAGAGAATCAAATTATGGGAAGGGTGTCATCATTGGAGTCCTTGACACTGGAATTGTACCAGACCATCCTTCATTTAATGATGAAGGAATGCCACCACCACCAGCGAAATGGAAGGGAAAGTGTGAATTCAATACCTCAGCATGCAACAACAAATTGATTGGAGCAAGAGTGTTCCGTGATGGAAATGGTTCTCCAGTTGATGAGAGTGGCCATGGCACTCATACTGCCAGCACGGCTGCTGGAAACTTTGTCAAGGGAGCCAATGTGTTTGGAAATGCTAATGGGACCGCTGTTGGTGTTGCTCCTCTTGCTCACCTGGCAATATATAAGGTGTGTAGTTCCGTTGGCTGTTCCGAGAGTGATATATTGGCTGCGATTGATACTGCAATTGATGATGGGGTTGATATTCTTTCAATCTCCCTTGGTGGTGGAAATTATCAACCATTTCATGCTGACAACATTGCACTTGGTGCATATAGTGCAATGGAAAAAGGCATCTTTGTGAGCTGCTCAGCAGGAAATAATGGTCCTTCTAGTGTCACTTTATCAAATGAAGCACCTTGGATTCTCACTGTTGGTGCAAGCACCATTGACAGGAAAATCAGGGCAACTGCTGTGCTTGGAAACAAGGAGGAACTTGAGGGGGAGACCCTTTATCAACCAAAGAATTTTCCTTCAACACTGTTTCCTATATATTTTCCAGGTGCCAACCAGAGTGATCCTAATGCAGATCGATTCTGCACTCCAGCGTTACTGAACAAAACAGACATAAAAGGAAAAATAGCAGTTTGTGAAGTTGGAGCAATTCCCATACTCAATAAAGGAATAAATGTTAAGGCTGCTGGTGGTGTTGGCATGATCATCATTAACCCTGAGCAATCTGGATACACCACACGAGCCGATGCTCATGTCCTTCCAGCTACACATTTGACTTATGCTGATCGCCTTAAACTGATGGACTACATAAATTCAGCAAATTCACCCGTGGCTGCCATCTCTTTCAAGGGAACAATAATTGGAGACGATCATGCTCCTGCAGTTGCTTCTTTTTCTTCTAGAGGTCCAAGCCAAGCAAGTCGTGGAATCTTGAAACCAGATATAATTGGCCCTGGTGTAAACATTCTAGCTGCATGCCTATCGTTCCGACTCTGTTAAGAACAACACCAACACAAAATCCATCTTTCAATGTACTATCTGGCACTTCAATGTCCTTGCCTCACCTTAGCTGGTGTCGCCTGCATTGCTGAAAAGTGCTCATCCTGACTTGGTCTCCAGCTGCCTATTAAGTCCTGCGATGATGACCACTGCCTGATCTTGTGAACCTTGCCAAGAATCCCATAGAAGATCTGAAAGAGCAACTTCCAGCTGACGTTTTTAGCCATCAGGTTCATGGTCATATTAATCCAGCAAGAGCAAACAATCCAGGGCTGATCTATGACATGCAACCCAAAGATTACATTCCCTACTTGTGCGGTTTGAATTACTACAGACAGGGAGGTTGGCATTAATTCTACAGCGCAAGGTAAATTGCACAGACGTATCACGCATACCCGAAGCATCAACTGAACTATCCTTCATTTCTAATTAGTAGTTGGATCAACAGTTCAGAAGTATACAAGGACAGTTACTAACGTTGGTGAGGCTAATTCAATTTATATAGCTAAGATCATTCAGCCGGATGGTGTCAATCTAACAATCAAGCCAAATACACTTAGTTTCTCGGAGGTGAACCAGAAATTGACCTATGAAATTACATTCACTCCATTAGCACTGGAAGTACCCCTGTCTCATGGATCAATTACATGGACATCATCAAAGTACTCGGTTAGAAGCCCAATTGCAGTGCAGCCGGAGGCAGTAACATCAGCATAGATGCATGTATTGATTCATGTTATTTGATTTTCCTTTATGTGTGTGTGGTAATTCTTTGTCGTTGAAGTGTATAATTCATGCATGTTAGAATAAGCAATTGATGGATTCTACTTTGGAGATTTCCATAATCGAGTAGTCAAGTAACAAAATCCTATTCTGAATTGTTCATATTGCTTAAATTATTTGAAAACATACTAGGATTATAACTCGTCTTGCCTTGGATGCTAAAAGACAATTCTTTATGAATTTTGAAAGGTCCTCATCTGTTTTCTCAAGAAAGTATGGGGGCTTCAATAAAATTGTGATGGCCCTCAAATTTGTTTCCTAATTTAGATCTACAAAATTGATTTTTCTTTACAATTTTGCAAAAAATTGACATTACTTCTCATATTCTTATTTACGGGATCAAAATATTTTAATGTCGTACTTGATTTAACAATATTTGAGTTTCGTAAAATATTCTAATTTGTTTAAAAAAATTATATTTCGTAATGATTTAAGAATAGTCAACTTATCAACGAAGGACTCAGCACCCAGTCAGCCTTCATTTGAGTCTGTCGTGGCTGAAGTTTTCCAATAATTGAGAAGTTTTTTTTTTTTTTTGAATAGAATATAATTGAGAAGTTGAACACTCATTTTAAGGGGTTAGTCAAAAGAACTAGGCTAAGGTGCAGCAAGAAACATGGACTAAATTATGTGCCACTTTACATTTCATGGAAAAAACAGAAAATTATCATTTTCCAAACTGAAATTAAAAAAAGAATAAATGGCAAAAGACGCCCTCAACCTCAATTTGACAAAATCTGCAACCTTAGAGTTGTATCTTGTGTACTAAAAAAGGGTGAAATTCATTAATTAAAAAAATAAAAAAAACAAGAACATGATAGCATAGGAGTTTGCCCAATTAATGCTCTAATCAAGAGTGTTTTGATGTAGAAACTCATATATACAAACTCATATATGTCAAAGGGAAAAAATTTTGAAACGCAAGTGTTGGACTAACGGGAAAAAAACTCTATGTTAACCCAACACAAAATCCAATTTCAATGTAAATTCTGGCACTTCTATGTCTTGCTCTCGCCGTGGTAGCGCGCATCCTGATTGGTCTCCAGCTGCCATTAAGTCTGCGATGATGAGCACTACTGGCCTGGTGAACCTTGCAAGGAATCCCATTGAAAATCAAAGGCAACTTCCTGCAGATATTTTCGCCACTGGCTCAGGCCATGTCAATCCGGCTAGAGCAAACAATCCAGGGCTGATTTACGACATTGAGCCAAAAGATTGTTTAGTTCAGTCATTTGGAAAATTTGTACAAGTGATTCATGGACTCTAAATTTTTCGTCATTTCCTAAGGTAACAATAAATTGATTTCGATCAATAGAATGGTAGAAATGTTTGGAATTTTTTTTTAACCATTGGCAATATGGCCTTGTTAATGAATTGGCTTATGCTGATTTTTCATTGCTTTGAATCGCTATGTTTGTTGCTGCACTTAAATCTAGTCTTTTCGGCTGATCCATCCTAGTCATGTTCAACTTCTCAACGAATCTCTACACCTTTTCATAAGATTAAGATACTCTTAAAAAGTGACATTCTATATTGTATTTTACCATTTTCATGTGCAGATCCATTTGAAAGATGAAATAGTGTTTTTATTTTTGTTCTTTTTTTGGCTAACAAATTAAAGACTTTGCTATTTCTTGAGCACAAGTTTTAGTCTAACAATAAAAAGACAGTGATGGACGATACTTAAGTGACACCGTATTACTTAATACAACCTTCTCGAAAAAGTGATAAGAGCTTTTTTTTTTTTATTTTATATATATAAACTTACTATTTTCATAAGAAAACCTATTTTTTTTTTCCTGGTGATGCAGCGTACTGCATCCTTTTTTCCAAATGCAATACCTTAAAGTCCAAAGATATTCAATCCATCCAAAAAAGACCTGAATTGCTTTCCTAAACAAAGGAACAGAAAGAAGGGATAAAAAGAACATTAGACTCGAACTTTGATACTAGGCTTCTCAACTTAACATCAAATCTATTTAATTTACTTTGTTAGTTTTGTTGGCCAAAACAAAATTATAAATAACATTTGCTACAGCCATTAGCTATTAATATTTTTTATAAGTATTAGCAATTAAATCTGCATACAGGTAAGGTTTATTTTCATCACATTAAGTTGATCTGGTAAAAGAGTAATTCCTAATTGTAACAGGCGAACAGCAAATTATTGTGCAGAAGAACAAAAGAAGGAAAGGATAAACTGACTAATGGGTCATTGCAGAAACGCGAGGGACCAAATTGACACTGGACCCAAAGACAAGGGACTAAAATTACAATTTTCCCTAATCAGTTACCGCACTTCCATGCCCTACCCTTCCCAGGCAGCTGGAGGCCAAAGCCCTGAAGACCTTCCCGTAAGCGGTGGTCACTGAGTCTGTTAATTCCTTGGTAAGTTATATTCTATTTCTTCTGGGCAAACTCGAGTCAATGTTTCTTCTTTCTCGCTGCTACTTATCATCAATTTCACCAAAAAGACTCGATTTTTTTGGTTCAAAATTCATTCTTTTCTCTACATCTGCATCATCAGCAGAAAAGCTGATGTCCCATCTGCAAAAAAATGGTTCCAATATGGAAAAATCCCTCAACAAAGTAAAAATCAAACTTGATACAGCTTGTGTGAATGAAGTCTTGCAGAGATGCTCTGTAGACAAGGCCTCAAATGGGTCTTGGATTCTTCATTTGGGCTAGTCTTCAACCCTCCTCTAGGCACTTTGCATATATGTATAGCCAAGCTTGCAAATTGCTGGAGATTAAGCAAAACCCACATATTATTAGTGATGTTATTGATGCCTCTAGGGTGGAAAATTGTGCTGTTAATGTTACTATGTTTAAGGTGTTGTTGCATTTGTGTAGAGAGCTAAAGATGCAAACTTGGGATTGTGGGTTTTGAGGAAGATAAAGGAGTTTAATTGGTGGCCGGATACTTTGCGTATAATCTGGTTATTACTATGTTTTGTGAGAAGAGGGTGGTTGATGAGGTGATGAAGTTGACGGGAGAGATGGGTTTGATTGATCTTTATCCGCATATGATCGGGTATGTTAGGGTGCTTTAGGGTTTATGTGATGTTGGGAGGCTGGAGGATGCTTGCCGACTTGTTATGGTTGCAAAAGCGCATGGTTGTGTTTCTAATGCAGTTGTGTATTCAGCACTTCTTGATGGGATTTGTAGGTTTGGGAGTTTAGGGAGGGCAATGGAGTTGTTGGCTGAAATGGAGAAAGAGAGTGGTGATAGTGAGCCAAATTTGGTTACTTATACGTCTGTAATTCAGAAATTTTGTGAGAAGGGCCGGTCTATGGATGCATTGAGGATTTTAGATCAGATGAGGGAGTTTGGATGTAAGCCGAATAGAGTCACAATGAGTGTCTTGATTAAGGGGCTTTGTGCAGAGGGGTGTGTAGAGGAGGCTTATAAGGTCATTGATAAAGTTGCTGGAGAGTATGTTACTTATGATGAATGCTATAGTTCTCTTGTGCTGTCACTGTGGCAGATTGAAAAACTTGAGGAGGGAGAAAAGGTTTTCAGGATGATGTTGGCTCGTGGACTGAGGCCTGATGGTGTGGCTTCAAGTACTGTTATGAGGCACCTTTGCTTGGTAGGACGGTGGCTAGATGCATTTCACTTTTATGAGGGGATTGAGAAGTCAGGAAATGTATCCATTGATTCTGACATTTATTCAATTCTTCTGGTTGGACTTTGTCAAGAAAAACATTTGGTGGAAGCTGCAAAGCTTGCGAAGCTCATGGTGGAGAGAGGTGTACAGCTACGAGCACCTTATGCAGATGATGCAATTAAACATCTGAAAAATTCTGGGGAAGACCAGTTGGTTTCTCACATCACTAGGATCAGTAGTTGCTGAAGAATCAAGATTGTTTTCTGTCTATTTTTGTCAAATGGCTGAAAGTTTCCTCCCATCATAGATATTTGAACAAAAAACTGGTTGCCTTTGGATTTAAACTTTTAGAACTTGACTCACAGTTGTCATTGCCACTGATATATAACCTGCCTTTCCAACTTGACAGCATTGTATTCAGATCTACACATATTAAGATGGAGAGATGGTCAATTAATTATTGTTTTCTCGTACATCGATGGCTTCAAAAGAGCATATGAAACAATTGGTTTGTTTTGTACCAAGGGAGAGTAACGAGACTTCATATATTAATGTGTGACATGCAAAGAGTTGGAAGATGAGCATAGAAGGGAATAATAACTCACCCTGGCAAACTATGCTTATTGAAGACTGATGAAACTTGTAACTATGCTTATTGAAGACTGATGAAGCTTGTACCGGCAGAGCACAATACTATTTCACCTATGGCTGTTCGCATTCTTCTTACAATTATGTGAAGCTGGCATCTCTTATTGGAGCAATTTTAGATGGTGAGAGTTTAATCTATTACATATGGTGTTTTTCTAAATTCTTTTCAAAATTTTTATGAAGCTTTACATTTTTGGAATGAAGGAGTTGCATAAATGTTTTTTTCCATTGTATCTTTTTTTGTTATAATCCATGTCAGGGCATAAGAAATTTTGGGAAGACTTCTTTCTTTCTAAGTAGGATCATTGCGGGACAGTCAATAACAGACATTTTGTGATCAAAGGAGCACATTTATTATGGTTCTGCGAGATTTTAGTCATTGTTAGTGAAACATGATTTATTCATATGGCTATCAAAAGAAACTCTTGTATTGGTCATTGTATGATGTGGAAAATGAAAGGATAAGAGAACACTTGAAGGTTAAGGGATTGTTAGTTCAAGCAGAAATGAGTTATCTCAGGATAAGATTTCCTGTGTTCATTTATCTTGAACTCTTAATCTTTTCTAAAATAGACATCCTCCATGTAGCTTGCAATGAAAAATTAGCATGAGGTTCTAAAAAATCAAATTATACGTGGTGTAGGATTGACTTTGGACCGAAAAAAGGCAAAAATAGAATTAGACATGGTCTAGCGATCTCTAATTCTTGGGGTAAACTCTTGCCTTTTTTTCTTTTACCATTTTATCACAGAATTATTATTATTATCATTTTTTTTTTTAATTTAGTGTGGATTCACATGCTATATCGTGTTTGCTTAAAGGTTTTGCTTTCAGTTGATTGATTAAATGAAGCTGGACAGGAAGCATGTTTTTGGTTTTTAATTGCATTTATACTATTTTTCAACCTTCATATTTGTGTCTTTTTCCAATCAATTTTCGGTAACTGAAAAAAATCTGGAGCCGTAAAATTGTCAGACAAGTTTTGATTATGATAATAGGAGCTCTGTGGTTGTTCAATCCCTCCATTTTCCTTTCGTGTCAAGAGTTATGGTAGATAACCTGCATATTTAAACGGATGAATCTGGCCATTTAAGGATGCTGCTCAATAGTCTCCAATATACTGTTGAAGTTTTTCATCAGGCTTCTGGCTATATTATCCAAATTTGGCCATATTTTGTTCGTTTGAAATTATTGCAGCTATCCATGATTTGGCCCATCCTTTTATGGATTTGACTATTATACAACTTTGAGCATTTGAGTCAGGGCAAGCTTTGGGTATGTTAGATCCCTAGTGTCCCTTGGAAATTGTGCGCTAAATTGTTGTATCTCGGACATGCTAATTTCTCGCAATCTAATTATTGTTATTTGAATGTTAAGTTTTGAATTGATTACTGCTCCTTAGTGCTGTACACTCGAAAACCTGTGAATTAATTTGTCTATCTGTTGCTTAGCTGGATTGGACTAAAATGGTTATCTGTTTTTAGATCACAGGTGCAGTTCATTTTTAGGGACATGGTTCATGAATCATCACTGTTTTCTTTTGTTGGAAACTAATGCAGCCACAACTACCTCCTGAATTAGCTGTAATGGTGTGGCTGAATTGGAAATCGAAAAAGCTCTTGAAGTGTGAAGTTAGTAATTGATAATGCAGTTCAGTGACTGGCAATTTGATAGTTTACTAAGATCCCAAGGGCATAGCAGCCTATTTCGGGCATCGTTGTTGGAGTCAAATTGATGATATCAAACTCAGGCTAACTTTCAATATGAGAAATCATCTTTCTGATATTTTTTTTTTCGGTTGCAATGTAGGTGCAGTTGGAACTGGACAAAGAGTATGAGGTGGTTATAATATCAGAGAGTGATGCAGGAAAGCGGTTTCTTAACGGTAGGATGTGGTATAGGATGATAGAAATTTGATGTGCACAAGGACAATGGCATTGGATTCTAAGAGGTAGGCAAAAAGTTTCATCTGTAATTCATGCTTGACTGTCATGGATGGATCCCCCAAATGAATCAGACACAAGGGCTTTTCAGTTTTCGGCTAATGATTGCCATGCGTGCACCCTAATGTAGATTTGAGCATTCTAGCAAGACTTACAAGTTGTTGGAATTGAGTTCAAGCATTTGGAGTGTAAGAGTGATTTCAAGCTGAGTGTTCTTAATAATGCGACTATTTGATGATCGCACTCAATGGTAATTTTGTATAGAAAATTAGGGGGTTGTCAAGTCAAATGTAAGCTACGTCATTTTAGTACGAGGATAGTTCGTGTGCATCTAATATATGTGAAATGAGACAACTTTGAGTTTACGATTAGGGGATATCCTTGTTACAAAGCCACTTCGTGTGGTCAATCCATCTCCAGCAAGAGATTTCTAGGCACATTTCTGTGAGTCTCTGGGGTCTTATTCTCACTTAGATATATATTTAAGGGTAGTGACTATAATTTTTCTTAATCATGTGGGCCAATGGTAAATGTTTACAGTTTGTTTTCTTGGAAAGTTTTTATGGTTATGTGGTTTTAAGTTGGAAACAAGTGGGTAAAATGGAAATTTTCCTACATAATTTCGTAAATTATAAGTAAAACGATGGCTTGGAATCAAAGGTTCCCCTCTATTCCATCTTTATTCTTTTTATTTCACAACTAGAAAAAAGGCTTGAGTTTAGTTTTGTTATTGGTTTTTTTTTTTTTTTTTTGGCCTTCTGTATGGATGCTTTTTATTTACGTTAAACAGTAAAATAAAAAAAATTATAATTGTTATATTGTTAATTAACCTCCCACCTACTATTTTACATTTTAGCATATTCATTAAATATGTCCTAAACACCAGCTTGAATGAATTAAATTAAACATATTTGTTTCGGCACGCGGGTGTTTAATTTGTAAAATATCTATGCTAACTAATTGCAATAGCAAATTAATTATGGACATGATTTATAAAATTAATTTTTCAATTTATAGATTTCATCTTTTATTTTTTTTACATAAAAATACTCATCATTTGAACTCGCTATCTCCAATGTTGTATGAAAATTTGAAGTGCTATAATTGATAAATAATTAGACCAAGGGGTTGAATGTATTAGTTGATTAATGATAAAAAAAAAGTTAAAGAAAACTTAAAGAAATATGAAAGGTGATAACTAATTCTCAACTCATACCTCCCATATAGTCCTCTAGTAGCATATTATTAAATTTCACCCCTAATTTAAAGGTATTATTTCTCATTGAAATTTGTTAAATCGTAGAATTTAAAAGATAATTAATTATGTGGCGATGTAAGAAATTAATATAAAAATATTAACAGGACTTTTTTTTTTTTTTTTTTTAAATCGTAACATTTATAAGTGCGTGTGGAGTCGTAGATATAACGATTTTCCATTTAGCACCTACTTTCCCCACCTGTCATCACCGTCCGATCAGATCCTGTCATCTTCCCGAATAAACTTGAAACCAATTCTCAATCCCTATTTCTCTCAATTCACCCAAATTTCAATAATGCTGTTTTGTCCCAATTTCAAACCCTCTCTTCATCTCCTGTAGCCACAATTTTCAATTATCGATGCCTTTTCTTTTTTTGTGTATACATAATTGAAGAAGCAGTCCAAGTTGTTATCAATTGAATTCTTAGGGCTTTTTGCGGCTATTTATGTTGGCGCGTTTATATATTAATGGGGTGTATAGAATAATAGATGTGATCTTGAAATTTTAATTGGATTTAGTTTTTTTTTTTTAAATCTGGGGGGTTGGTTTTGATAATTGCTGTAAAGCTTGAAATTTTGGTTGTCAAATATGCTTATAGAAGAAATGGGGGAAAAAGAGGGGTTGGGGATTGAGGAAATGCTGCCGGAGGAGGAGGGGGAGGCGGAGAAATCAGCTGCTGGTGGTGTTGGTGGGAGGATTGTGGTGTGGAATACGAAGAGGGTTGTGGTCGGAGCTGGGGCCCGGGCTCTGTTTTATCCGACGTTGCTGTTTAATGTTGTTAGGAATAAAATTCAGGCCGAATTTCGGTGGTGGGATTGGATTGATGAGGTATAAATTACCATTCATGATTTTTTATTTTTGCAGAGTTTGTTTTCTTTTCTGTTTAAGTTCATTGGGAGTTTGCTATGATGATTTTCTGTCCCATTTTTTATTTTTTTTCTTTTTGATTTTATTGATTTAGGGATGGCGTTGGTTTGAATTGGCAGAATTGTACTAATGTTTAATATCATTTTATGGCTCTAATTGGCTGGATTGTACCAATGTTTAATATCATTTTTTCAGAAGTGAATAAGTAATAGAGATTTGGTAGCTGCAAAATTTTCTAGTTTTGTCCCCCCCCCCCTTGCCCCTCCAAAAAAAAAAAAAGAACTGATGTAGTTAATGAGCTGTCATCTTTGAGCCTAATTCCAAACAGCTGCAAATTTTGGTTGATTGGAATTGACTTCACGGTTCAAAGCTTGAACTACCTGATTTTGAAGTACAATAATCTGAATGTTGCCAAGACTTTCAGCCTACATTCTTTGAACAAATTGAGTTAACTCGCATGCCTCCGGTGACCAACTTATGTAACATTCTGAAAGCTGATATGCATGTGTATGACTAAATGATGTTTGTAATAAATACTTGTCATGCACATTCTTGGTACAATTCCAAAAAAACACAGGTACGTTACCACATGCTTCTGCATTCATCTGTGCATATTTGGTAGATTCAGAATCAACCTTAACTTAAAATAACTAGTGTTCCTACATAAAATTTGGACTATTGTAGCTTTCTAATATATTCTTATACAATTTAGGCTACATGTCATGCTATTGATAGGTATTTGAAGGATCTTAAGACGTAGTTTTGTTTTTTCCCTTCTCTGGGACAGAGTGAGTGTGGCTAGGTTGGTTGGTTGGGTGAAATGTTGGGGGAATTTGGTTGACAAATATGTTTATGGGAGTAGCATATTTCTTCTCGAATTTTTTGCAATTAATAGGGGAGTAGGTAAGGTGATTGTGGTCTTTGAAGAATAAAATTTCTCCAACCAAGCAAATTATAGAGGTTATCATTTTTTTTTTTTTTTTGACAAAGACTTAGATTGATTCTCTGCCGCTTTTAGTTCTTTTTGTACAAGGTTACCTTGTTTTGCAAACTCAAGTCCTTTTATTTTAGTTTGTCTTGTTAGGTGCAGTCCCATTCAGGTCTGATGTCGGTCAGCTAAAGGATCTTGGTGTCGGTGCTGTCATCACTCTTAATGAGCCATATGAAACTCTAGTCCCAACATCTCTATATCAGGTAATTCTTTCTGGATTTAATGGATATGGCTACATGTGGACTTCGTTCTTGTTTAATGGATTTGTTCTGAAGTAGAGCTGGACCTTTTGGTTTGGTTTACTGGCTTTATTCTTGACGATCATATATCTTGTAGGCTTTTGGGATTC
>JAMWEH010000530.1:0-25663 GCA_024721245.1 Mitragyna speciosa | reverse complement strand
AATCTATATGTCTGTCATTTGAAATGGTTGAATCACTGCTCTTCAACAAGATGCCATCAACATTGCCTCTTAGAAGCTGGAACATCCGATTGATCAGGCTCAAGGGGTCGTTTACGGGATTTAACATCTTTGGCAGGTTCCTCGGGGCCTTCAGAGCCATGGAACAAAACCATGTCCTCTACTTCCACTTTGATGACATCACTTCTCACGCCAATATCTGTAGCATATCGGCTCAAACAGTATAATCCAGCTCCGGTTGTTGCTATGCTGATCGGGCTAGACATGAACAACCTAAATGGTGAAGAAATAACAGCTGCCAGTGGAGCACAGATGATACCAGACACCTGACCACTCCTTCCGGGAGATATTTGGTCATCAATGAGAAGACCTGTTTTACAGTATAAAGCAAAATCCTCACAGTTATTCTCAAACAAATTATAGCTTCCAAATCCATTTTGAAGGAGATACATGGCCCTGTGGATCACTGCTTTTGGTGCATCAGACTTTGCTATTGTGCATGTGCCACCTCGAAGTTTCACAACAAAAATGAGAGGGTTGATTCCATACTCAAAGCGATACAATGATCTGCCACCAAGGAAGCAATCCAAGCAAGAAAGAACAACCCCACTTTGAGGTTGACGAAATCCACAGTCAGGCATATTTGGACAGGCTGGTAACTTTTCAGCACATGAAGCATTATTTGAAGAGTTGACAAAGAAATCAGTGGTTGAAACTTTATTTTGTTCATGAGTAAAATGGACTACTTTGTTTCCACCAACATAGATACCTGCAAAATACCAAATGGGAGATAATAATCCATTAATAGTACAATGCTTTCTATCTACGAATATTGTGGATAGTATTCAATTAGCAAGTGGAAAGGGTACACCACTGGTAACGGTTATAAAAGCACACAAGTTAATCGAGTCTACCTGTAAAGATAAAAATGGGGATGGTGGTGTTTTGATAGGAAAATTATCTTGAGCTTCTTAATTTGACGTGTACACACGTAGAACATCAAAAGCAATGTATACCAAAATATTGAATATATAGTACTAGAGGATCTTGGACAGAATAGCTGTTTCCCCAATCTTCTCTGCAGCAGAAGGGTAATTCCATCTAAGCATGGTTCATCATCTACTACAATTCCATTGCCATCTATGAAGGTGGACTCTACCATGTCGCGGGATCATACCAATACCCACACAGAGTTCTCTCACGCTAGTAATGTGAATTTGATAATAGCAAATCTAATGCAGGCCGAGTACTTTCAAATGCAGGTCGTGTAAATGCAGGTCGCAGGATCATACCAATACCCACACAGAGTTCTCTCACGCTAGTAATGTGAATTTGATAATAGCCTAATACAGGCCGAGTACTTTCGAATGCAACATACTTCGTGTAAATGCAGCTTGTAAGCTATAAGCCTGTTACCAAGGGTGGTGGCTGCACATATATGTGGTTCTGCGGGAGGTAAAATTCATTTCTGCCAGTATATTTACGATTTGTATTGTGATATTTTTCTTGTGGATACTGAAGAGAAAATATCACAAGGAGATGGCTTTGTCAAAACAGATGCGGGGCAATTCTCAAACGACAAGGAATACACAGAGAGAGAAACATTAATAAAACACTAAAACTATATCAATCTAACAAACAACTGCAGAAGCCAACACATTTACTGCCAAATCCTCTTGAGTCAACAATATATATGCACATAAACTTGTCAAAGATTGCTCTTTTTTCTTGGATTTCAATAAGAGAAAATTAACAAAATATCAAATGGCAGAAAACAGCCACTATTCAAAGCCAGCAGCCATAGCGTCGACCATAAGTATAAAATAAAAATTAAAAAAAAAAAAGTGGGAAAAGAGAGTCAAAAAACAAACCATGGTGAGAGTAAGTAAAGCCGGGATTCCAAGTATAGATATGGTCACCTGCTTCAATCTCACTTCTTTCTACCTTGTGTGAGAGAAAGCCCATCTCCCTTTCAAATACTCTTCTTTAAAAGAAATCGATCAATCAATCGAACAAATCAAAGAGACCCCCGAAATTGAGGTAAGGAAATTTGAGAGAGAGAGAGAGAGAGAGAGAGGCACATTCCAATAAGAATTCCACTGCAAAAATAGTACCAGTAGCAGTAGACGGTAGCGCTGAATAGCAGCTCCCACTAAAAAGGACAAAAATCCAATATTAATGGCGTCGCCCGGACTCGAACCGGAGACCTTCAGTGTGTTAGACTGACGTGATAACCAACTACACCACGACACCTCTACGCAACCTTGGTATTAATATTTAAAATTAGGGATGAATGAATAATCCCAACTTTTTAGGAAGCTTATAATAATTATTAATTTTAATGTCCAAGGAATCCAATCTAAAATGGAAGTGATTAGGAACCGTTTTAACTTTAGCAATACTTTTTCATATATATATTTTTAATTGTCATGTGGTGTGTTAAAAAAAAGAAAGATTATCTTTTTCTTTCCTATTAACCAATAAAAGTAGATAACCCAGCAATTCATTTCCAACAATATCCCATCGCAACACAAATGCGTTTATATTTCTTCCCCAAAATTCTTTTCTATTTTTAGTCTTTTGTTTCAGGGGCTCAACTTTTATGGTTATTTAATTAGACCTAATTTGTTGCCAAAGTCCTCCGGCAGCTATAAATATCTCTAATATTAAACAAGCAAATACACTCTCTAGACTTAGCTATATGAAAAATAAATCGTTTTTCTGAAAAAAAAAATGGCAAGGGCAAGGGTAATTGGAAGAACAGTTGGGAATTGGAATTTCCTCAATTTAAAAGCTTTGGATATCAATTTTTATGCATGTTCGGATCACCGATTCGTATCGGCCGTCGATTCATTTTCAGCTGCCTGCGAGGCATTTTCTGATCATTACAACCATCGTCGTCTTTTTTGATCTTTTAATAGTTCTAACCTTTTTTTTTTTATTTTTAATTTTTGGAAAGGTTGATTTGGTTTGTTATGGAGATGAATTCTAGGGCAGGTTCGTTTTTGTCTGCACCAAAGGCCAAGATGAAGTTGGAGGCCAGTGATAGTGATATTATTGTAGAAGTTTCCCCTGATAAACGATACATTCGGGTACACTTTTTTTTTTTTTTTTTTTTTAACTATGTTAATTCCAAGCTTGAATCTTTAACCTTTCATGTATTTTTGTTTCTTGCATGTTGGGTTGTTTCTTTTTGGTGTATAATTCTGATGAGATTTAGTTTTTGAAATATTTTGGTGGATCTACGGATTATTGAGCAATAGGTGTAGATACACGTCCGTCTATTTCTTATAGTTAATCTTGAAATCTACATTTTCCGACTTTATAACACTAATTTAAGTCTGCGTTTATGTTTATCTATCAAAGTTGGAATTGTAATTATGTCTAATGGGAATGTCGCTTGATTTGAATATGATACGGTTCTGATAGAGAATCAAAGACAGCCTGTGTTTAATTAGTCTAATCACCAGTGAAGACTGATGTTCCTAGTGGGTGTCTCATCTCATTTTAGACTTGAGGATTTTAATTGTTTTGTGTAGGGTTTACCACTAAGAAGAGCATTTTTAAGAGCCAAAAAATGTTTTAGTGTATCTTATTATGCTTGTGATTTATCTTGTCTTACTTCACCCTCTTGTTTGTTGAGTGGTGTGTGCCGTGTGGGTGTAGAGATTGTTAGAAATCTAGCTTAAGTAGATTGACGTACACCTGGTATTCTTCCGACACAGACAAGGCCATTGTGGTTACAAGTTGTACTTCAGTAAATTAAACAGTTTTAAATCTGTTGGCCGTTGGAGGATGTGAATGCTGGCGGTTGCAAGCTTTGTGGTGTTATACTGTATTTAACTCTTGAAATTTTTGTTATATCAATTTTATGGTAACTCAAAACAAGTGCCACTTCTGATGGTGTTGTTCTTTTAAGATATTTATGTAGTTATTATTATTATTATTATTATTATTATTATTTTGGTTTAGTCATACCATCACCATGTTTCTTTTTTCTCTTCTTCAGTATAGTGAGATCTTGGGGAGAGGAGCATTCAAGATTGTGTATGGTTCCTAGACCTATCTGCTGTTTGTTTGTTTATAGATTACTAAGTTTATCGATGCGATCTTGTTTCTGGTTTGACCAATTTCAACATTGATATGCTGTTGCAAATGAATTTTTATTCCCTTCTACTTTCTAGTTATAAGGGATTTGATGAAGTAGATGGAATCGAAGTTGCGTGGAACCAAGTAAGCATGGACAATGCATTGCAATCTCCTGAACATCTTCAGAGATTATATTCTGAGGTTCACCTGTTGAGGACATTGAAGCATGAGAACATTATGAAGTTATATGCCTCTTGGGTTGATTATGAGAACAAAACAATAAACATGATCACCGAGTTATTCACTTCTGGGAGTTTGCGGCAGTGAGTAATGCTATTGCTTTGTCATATACGGCTTAGTTTTCTTCTTGTTCTCCTAGTTATTTGCTTCATTATGTGAACATAGATACCGCAAGAAGCATAAAAATGTTGAGCTGAAGGCTATCCAGAACTGGGCTAGGCAAATACTGCAAGGCTTATACCATCTCCATAATCATAACCCGCCTATCATTCATAGAGATTTGAAATGTGACAATATTTTTGTCAATGGAAATCATGGAGAAGTTAAAATTGGAGATTTAGGCTTAGCAACAATGCTGCAGCAGCCTACTGCCCGAAGTGTTATTGGTAAACATTTCACTTACATTAACCATGTTGCAACTGTGATGGAAGTATTGTGTTCAACTTCTTTTTCTTGCAGGTACGCCTGAATTCATGGCACCTGAGCTGTATGAAGAGGAGTACAATGAACTTGTTGACATCTATTCTTTTGGCATGTGTTTGTTGGAGCTTATAACCTGTGAGTACCCATATAGTGAATGCAAAAATCAAGCTCAGATCTATAAAAAGGTCACTTCGGTAAGTTAATCTATCTCCACGTTTCTATGTATAACTGTATACTTTACCTCTGTGTATGTTTTCACCTTGCAGTAGCTTGATGCACGTCCCGAATATATTGTTAAAATAGTTCTTTAATGTATCCCAATATGTTTATTCCAGGGGATAAAGCCAGCTGCGCTTAGTAATGTTAAGGACCCCCAAGCGAAGCAGCTCATAGAAAAATGTTTGCTCCCAGCATGTCGGAGGTTGAATGCAGCAGAGCTCTTGAAAGATCCCTTTCTCTCATCTGAAAGTTCAAAGGAGCTACTGTGCTATCCACTGCAACCGCTTAATATTACATCCAAGTTAATAGACTTTCTCAAGGCTGATTCTCTTTCCATGGATATAGAACCAACATGCAAAAAATTGTCATGTGATACCAGTGGAAGCACCACTGAAACCCATGCCAGAGAGTTGCGGAGATACAATGGCAGAAAAGAATTTAGATTACGAGGCAAAAATCATGATGATTGTTCAATATCATTGACATTGCGCATTGCTGACGTTCATGGTGAGGAGCTTAGCTGTTGCTAAGACATCAATATTTCTCGAAAGCAATATTTTATCCTGTAAAATTAATCTTTTATTTATTTTCAACAGGGCCGGTAAGGAATATCCACTTTATATTCTATCTGGTTACTGATACTGCAATTTCAATAGCTGGCGAGATGGTTGAACAACTTGGTTTATCGGGTGATGATGTTTTTCTTATAGCTGAGTTGATTGACAGTTTAATTTTAGACATTGTTCCCAGCTGGAAACCATCATTTGAAAGTTTGACTGGAGTTAGCGACTTAAACAAGGAGTGTGGCATACTTCAAAATGGCAAACTCTCAAAAAGCTGTGATGGAGAACATGAATCAAATACCATGCCGTGCTGTGGAATTATTGAACCCCATTCTTTTTCTGAATTCATTTTTGTTGAGAAAAATGATGCTGAAGAGTCAGTTGAAAAGTCATCGAAACTGGATGATAATTATTTGAGAAGTTTTGACTTTAGCATTGTTGAATGGAGCAAGGGTTCCAAGAAATATGCTGCTGACTTTTATGATGGTAGTATTAGCGAATCTGTGATGAGTGAATCTACAAAGAAATCAGGGTTGTCATATGTTGGCTCTATCAGTGCAATATCTAATGACATGTGCCTGGGTTTTTCTTCTGCATCTCTGAATGACAAAGACAGAGAAAAAGATCAATGCAATGAGTTGAACTTAGAACTCAATGTAATAGCCATGCAGTATGACCAATGCTGCCATGAACTTCTGAGGATGAAAGAAGAGGCAATGGAAAATGCCAAAAAGAGGTGGACCACAAGGAAAAAGATGCCTGTTTCTTGATGTATTTTCTTTTTCCTTTGTTTTTCTTTTGTTCCCCCTCCCCGGCTGGATTTGAACAAATGGGAATCATTTTTCCTAGCTGATGAAACAAATCTGGCTAGGAATCAAATGTTTTTGTAAATAATTGGGACAAAAAGCTTGTTTGCTGGGGACTTTTCTTTGCAACGTTTTTTAAGATTCGTTTGTTCCTTGTCTGTTTGTTCAACATTATGATCATTTTTCCGACCACATTTTTTCTGAAGATTTTTAGAAATGATCAGATCAAACAAATATGCTTTGTTTTGGTTTTGAAAGTGTCTGTATACATTTGCAACCGGTGCATTCTGGATGGTTGCATCCGTGGTACCGAAAGACAGGTGCCAATGCACATGAAACTGAGAATACCATATTGAACTTTCTGGCATTTTCAGAGCAAGCTGAAATTCTTAATGAATAGTTCAAGATCGATGATCGCAATTTCAGTCAATATGAATATCAGAAAGGGAAACAGGTAAGAATGCATCTGTGATATTTCATTCAATATTAATGCCAGAAAGGGAAACACATCAAGTTAAATTAATACCGCTTGAACTGAAAGGTATCTCCGACCATAACAGTGCAATCTTGATAGAGATCCAGTGATCCTCCACTTTAAAAAATCAACACATTATCGTGCAAAGGAGGTACTTGTTGCTGCTGAGATTAGGATTCATCATTGAATATGTGCTGAAGGATTTAGCATAAACGAGAGCCAGAGGAACCTGAATATTTTTGCAAAACCAAAACTTGTACCTGTGTCGATCCTTGGTCATGCCTTGTTTTAGTACATGACAATTCCATACAGTAAGTTGTTGTCTCTTCTTCAGATATTATCTAGAGTAAGGTTATTAGAAAGAAGACTACAGTTCATCCATATACTCTCAATATCTCCAGCATCATCAACATTCATTTCTTATCTTCCTCAAAATTTCACCACTTTTCAAGGACAAGTCCACAATCTCATAGGCATGGAGACCGAGTTCTGCATGACAAGGTTGATTTTTTTTTGGGTGTTTGGGGGGGGGAACTTTTTTTAAAGAAGATTACCGTATTAGGTGTTTAGGTCCTGTCATCAAATTACAATAGTAGCTGCAAAAAAAGCAAATTTGAAAACTTAACCACAGACAGCAAGTTCTTGCTCATTTCCAGCTGCAAATGAGCAAACGTTATCCAAGGCAGTAGAATTTCTCATTTTAAAAAAGGTTTAGAGGCTGTACAACACTCCTTGAAAGGAAGTCTGAAATCATGAAGAAAAAAGGGGCTGACACAAAAATGATCGTGCCTTTAAGTGCATATTAGAACTATCATCATAGAATGAACTATATCTGTATTTCCCGTTGAAAGATGGGGCTAAAAGTTTACCATATCAACTATAACAAAGTAGCACAAAGACAGATTCTGAATATTCACATACTCACACAACATGGTCCAGAGGAAATCCAGAAGATATCCACATCAACAAACAATGAATCAACACTTTGAATTGATAAGAAATTGCTCAATACTTATATGCAAGCATCCTCAGACTTACGCCAACAATTCAGACAGGAGAACAAAGGGACACAATGTACTACCAGTTTTCCTTCACAATTTTCGACTTTTCAAGTATAAACTTCCCTTCCTTGTACTTCTGTGTTTCTTCATAAGCTCGTTCATATTTCCAGCCCAACACCTCACGGCAATCACTGCAATAGACATCAGCAACCGTGTGGAGACCAGTCATTAGCTGCCTATCCTCTTTATGCCCCACAACAATATTCATTGCATGGGAGAACAGAAAGGCTCGACCATTTCTTCCCTATTTCAAAAATAGTCAAACATATTATTGGATAAATACCAAGAGAAATCCTTTCGCTTCTAATTTGCATTTTGCAATCCAATCATAAACTGCATCTACCCATTGATCAAAGAATTATCACAACAACCACATTCTTAAGTGTTTAATTGCAATTCAATTTTGATTCAAGAAGCATATTCTTAAACAACCGAACATGAGTGCCTCAGAACATTTCTTGGAATGAATTCTGATCACCAAATTTAACTTATAAAGACATAGAAAAGCAAATATCTTAGGATCTAAAAATTGTTCCAAAGAACTGCATAAAGGAGTATCTACAGCAGCTCCTCTGCAGTAAGTGTACCAAAAAGAAACCACCCTACTAGATAAAGCAAACTCAAACACCCCAATAATTAGATTGCAGAAATATTTATATCACCAAAAAAAAAAAAAAAGAAAATTTGACCTGAAATGCTTTGGAAATGACATCATCATGAAGTGCAACCTGATTTCTACAATTACAGCAGCTGTACAATCTTGGTCCCATCAACTCAGCCATTGATGAGCAAGAATCAACACCGACACTAACAGCAGCTATAAATAAAAAAACAATGGAAATAATGAAACAAGCAACCAAATATTAACAAAATCAAAACTTGCATAGAGATTTACAACAACTGTAACAAGGAAGAAAGCAAAAAGGGAAGAACTTTACATTTCTCACAAGATTCAAGCAAGCCTCCCAAATTCTATATCTTTAACCAGTATTCTTTGACCAGATATCTGCTAACAACAGTAAAACAAGATGAACAAAATCTTGATTACGATTAAGGGAAAGAGCCGCTAATGATGAATTCACCTAAAACATCCAATTAGCTATCAAGAAATGAAAAATAAAATTTCAAAAGAAATTAAAGCGAAAGAATTACATCTTTGAAACAGGACCCAAAAAAAAAAAAAAAAAACCCACCGAATAAACAGAAAAACCCAATTGCACACCATAAGTCATTAGGTAAAAGAAGCGTCAATATGAAAATCAAGAATTTCAGCTGTGAATTTTGACATATATTCGCTTTTTCTGGTTAGTTTCTTTATGTAATTAAGAAAATTTAACGAAAATTTGATCAAACCTGGCCATTGTGGAATGACTTGAGACGATGAGTTCAATATTTTGGTGTGTTTGTAAGTGAGAGAGAAGGGGAAGTTGAAAGTTAGGGAGAGAGGACGGAAGGTCTGAGGGTTTTCGGGGGTTTGTGAACAGGGGCGCTGTGTCGGAGTTTGGTGACCAAAGGATGAGAAGATGACAAGTTGCATCGAAGCATCAGGAAACAACAAAAGGACTGGTCGTTTGGTTATTAACTTTATATGTAACAAATATATTTATCTAGAGCACTTACCATTTTATTTACAAAACACTTATTCAAAAATTTGCTACAACATTATTTTCTTTGACTATTTACTTTTAACAAAACATCATTTATAGACCTGAGTATTCGCAATTAATAGGTATTGATTTAACAGTTTATTTTTAAGGTATTCTAAAGGAAAGTTTACTATATTATTTTTTAAAAAATGCATTTTTATAACATAAAAAATAGTTAAAAGTGTTTGTTAGAAACAATGTATATATACTCTATCCAAAAGCGCATACTTTTTCCTGTAACTAATATCTATCCCGTCTATTCCAATTTTATATAGTTGTTTTGAGTATCAATTTATTAATTAACATGTAAACATAACAATTGTGTAAATTAATAAATTAATATACGTGACAACTATTCGAGACAAGTAAAACAAAGGTTAGTTATGAGATAGAAGTGCAAATGGAGTGCAAAAGAGAACTAGAATTCATCCTAAAGATGGGCTTGAAGTCAATCTGCAAGAGTCAACTCGGTCGCGTCATGCTCACTTTGTTGATAATATTAAAACAAGTAGAACAATTAAAGGCGCAGCTATTGTGGTTTACTTTCCTTTGAATTAAATTAACCAAATTAAGCTTAAACTTACAGGGTAGCTGATTTAGTTTTTGTCATCTGATTTTCCTTCAAGTAATGGCAATAATAACATTAGCAGAAATAAGACACATTTGCAGAAACGTCTCCGTGGACATTAATACAAGACTCGGTTACTCCATGTAGCCAAAAACCAAATAGTCACAACAACTCGCAATACCAACGGCCAAGAACCAATTTGAAGCAAAGTTGGACAAATTGAAAGTTGAAATATTATCAATAACTAGAAACAGTTAATTGTGTGTCCTCAACACAGTTGTTTTGCTTGCTTTTTCTTGGTCTTGAGAATGAATTTTTTACTAGGTAAACTCTAAACGTGTTGTACACTAGGGTAAGTATGCAAGTTAGAAGGACATGGCCTCCAATAAGAATAATACTGGAATTCGAGTGGTGAACCAGCAGAGTTTGGCTAAGGCACTAAATAGGGAAGTTAAATCATTAATGTATTGTCGGTGAAAACTGAGGACCAGATTCAGCACCGTCGGTTGTAACTCGTGACCTGCATAATTCCAAGTGGGCTAAGTTTTTGTTTAGTAATCGACAAGAGAATTGAATCAGCTGACCCATCAATCCATCTTGCTGCACCGGACAAGCCAAGCCAAGCCAAGCCACTAATATCATGAGCCAGAGGGAAGAAGATAGGAGATAGAGACTTTCAAGTCAATGAATTGCAGGAAAAGGAGAGTGACGAGGCTTGATATTAATTAGCCGCTGCCCGCTGGAAAATATTCTGGAATCTGGGATCCCCCTGGAAGGATCTTTGTGTGCAACATCGTTTTCCATACCATCAAGCAGATATAAGTGTCGTAGGATGGTCGTATGCTGTCATCTGTCTGTCGCTCTCTCGGTCGTAGGATAGGATGGTACCGAATACATGTATTGAAAATTGCATCTCAATATTTATTAGCTACACGTTTTCCTTTGATTATGATTATTATGTCAGTGTTATAAAACTCAAAATCATGTCAGGCCAAATGAGCCGGAAGGATACCAATTTCCAATATTGAACATCTCTCGCCTAAACTTGTAGAAATACTGAATGTAAAAGGTTATTAAATTGGAAAAATGGCAGGGCATAAGTTGTGACTTGTGAGAGGAGAGAACTTGAACATATGTAGTTGAAATTCACACACGAGCATATGTAGTTGTGACTTGTGAGAGGAGAGAACTTGAACATACAGTACATAAGTTTTTCAAGTCTTGTTGGAATAAATAACAAATTCAAGACGTATTTTTAACGAGATTCTTGATTTCTTTGTGTAGGACTTCTATTTGTAGACTAAATTGACAACTAATGCGCGCATGCCCTATTTATTATCATTCAATTATTGACTTTTTGTATAACACAAAATTTACTCAGTTTTATCCCATAACTAAATTAAAATAGGCAACCTCCATGATATATTCTTTTATGGATTTATGTAAACCACATCAAATATCAGTCTATCACCATTTTTCCTTTTGGCTATTCAATTACATCGTTCATCAAGTCGTACCGAAGTAGAAAACAAGAAAGAAAAATATCGTTCATCAACTTTCATTTTCTTTTTGCCCCACACTCAATTAATTAAAATTTGAGGATGAGACTCAACCCGCATGTAACAGGTTTGAGATTGTTTAAAAAAAAAAAAAAAGGAGAAAGAAACATTAATAGGACATCTGTTTAGAAGTTAATAATTATTTGTTTACATGCTTATCATTAATTGTCAATGGGGGTCAGAAATGCTAAAAGTACCCCCACACAATTGCAATGCAGGGCTATACACGAGAAGGAAGAAAGGCCCAAGGGGGCCTAACTCGGACCCAATTCTCTAATGGATCTGATGGTTCTCTCCTACATCCACTCTAAGCCCATTAAATCGGTTCAGGTCTGTATGGGCTAGGTAGATCCGTTGGCCATGGCTGGTCGACCATCTTTTCCAACCTGGGAAGCCCATACAGCCAGCCCAAGGTTTGCAACAGCCAATGTTGCTGCTGGACTTGTCCTGGTTTTGCATGGGGTGACACCTCTAGCCCATTGGCTAAACTTTCATAAAGCCTCATGTTTGCCTTCGCCACGCGGGGCCAAGTTTATAAGATTACCAGCATTATTTGACCCTAAAACTTTCACCTCGATACCCAGGCATATGATCGAGAAGGACCCCTTTCTATCTCACTTAGTACATTTTTTGCAATGACTCTTGTTATTGGTTTTGCTGCTCTCGTTGCGACCATTGTGCAGCATGTGTTTCTTCTCCATGGAAGGTATGTCACTAAATAATAAGCTCCCGCAATCAAGCATAATGATTCATTGGATGCATTCGACATAACTTGATATTGCATGTAAAGCTCATATTTATGTATCAGATTTAAACTAAATGTGCAGTGAAATATGGGGAGCAGAGTGAATCAAGTCTTAAAGAGGAAAAAAAAATAATGGACGTACAAAACTCACGAGCAAGTGCAAACATGTACCAGAGCGGTGGTTTTGGTGGCAAACATTGCGCTTACATTAATTTTTGTCTGCGAATATTACAGTAAGCAACTTCAATTGATTTAGTAGTGCGTCATATTAGCTTGTGTATTAGCCATTTTCATCACTTTAGCTATTGGAATAATAACTGCTATAAGTAACCAGGTACTTTCATTATATCAACTGTTACTAACTCATCTATTCTGTTGCATAGAAGATTTAATTTCTTATGTGATGTGCTTAATTGATATTCTTGAAATGGCAGTTCCCGGGCTTGAACGTCATCACAGAGTATATTATTGGTTACATACATCCGTGATATCCCGTTCCCGTAGCAAACATGTGCTTCAAGGTGTAAGGATAAATTAAGCATAGTCTCAGGCTATAAATTTTTTGCAAGAATTCAAGCTCGGCCATTGCATGAAAATTCCTCCTAGAACAATGTTTATGGCACACGTTCAATTCCTTTCATTTTGCGGATAAACATTAATTTCTATATAAGAATGTTTAACTGAACAAGGACATACTAAGGGCCTTGTATAAAATTAATTTGTTCAGATTCTTGGAACTCTGATGGCGGCTTTTGTGTAATTGGGCACGGCCAAGGGACTTGTCGAGGTGATCATGTATTTTATGATGCATCTGTAATTTGGGGACTAATCAGCCCGCGTAGAATTTTTGGATATTTAGGAACCTACGCATGCGGTGAAATGGCTCTTCCTTGGTGGAGTGATTGCACCTCTTCTTGTATGGTTATCTCCTAAGGCCTTCCCCAATCAATATTGGACTAAACTAATAAACATGCCAGTTTTGATTGGAGCAACTATAAATATGCCACCGGCAACTGCAGTTAACTTCACTACCTGGATTGTTGTTGAGTTTTTATCAGGCTATGTGGGGTATAGATATAGGCCAGAGTCTTGGCAACGCTTCAATTGTGTACTTTCTGGTGCATTAGATGCTGGTTTGGCCTTTTTGGGGGATCTGTTGTATATGTCCCTCGGATTGGAAGATATTGCGGTCAATTGGTGGGGAAATGACCTTAATGGTTGTACTTATGGTACCTGTCCAACTGCCAAAGGGATTTTGTTTGAAGGCTGTTCACCGATCTACTAGTCGGGATGAATCAAGAAAACTACTACGACGAAAAAGGAGGAAAGGAAGGGGCCATTGGCCAAGGGACTGCATGCATGTTGGGTATGTGTGCGACTTAAATAGTCCCTACATCTCCACTGTCGAGATTAATGCTAGACGGACCTGTATGCAGGAGATGATTGTGCGTATAAATTGTACTTTGAGAATTTATGTCAGAAACAGAATGATAGGAAGACCTTTGAATATTCATCATTTTTATTTTGGAATTGCATCGTTCTTTATCAAGTATCATGACAGAATTATTTGTTTGTAGTGTTTTTATAATGAAACTCATCCATCCCTCACATCACAATTGAGATAATTAGTAAAGATAATCCGGAGATATCTGTTCAGCAATGCCAGTGCTTGGACTTCGAAATTTCATGATTTTGTCAGGCTCCCTCACGAATAACCTTGATGTTGGCTCATCTTGTGGATGGTATCACTGAAATTTGCATTCATAAAAGACGAAGCAAAGTATCTACTAGAACTGGGGCTAAAAGACGATTCACCTGCAAAAATTAATTGAACCGAAGTCTGCTCAATAAAAGTTAGATAAAACTAGTAGATACCCCAGAGAAAATAGTGCTGTCGAAACAAAGAAATATTCTTATGATAATAATACAAATTTTGCTCCCACGGGAAAGGTTTGACAATGCTCGTTTTACACTTGTCGGCAAGTAGCAGGTTTCAGCTGGCAACGAGTGTCTTTTTATGGTTAAAGCGTAAAGGACGCATCACCCTTGTGTTTCGGAAAAATCAGAGCTTTCTTGTTGAATTGTTTAATTGGGGTGCTTGCCTTCCACTGAAAAGAGCAAAAGACAGAAAGTCAAACAACGGCTTGAGGTACTTTTTGTTGTCTCCACTGGGTGCTAAATTGTCTTCGTACGTGTTGTTCTCAGTTAATTTGAATTTGACGTCGTCTTTGATTTGGTGATTAAACTGTGGGTTCAAAAATAAGCGACTGAAAAACTACCCGGAGAGCCTGTGCGCAATGGTTATTTTCCTGGACAAAAAGAAGAAATGATATTCATATAGTAGCAAGTACTATCCCCAGACAGAGTCGGTCAAAAGATTAGATTTAATGAAGAAAATCTTTGGTCTTTTAAATCATTGAAAAGAATTACAACTACTTATTAATACATGAATGTACCATATATCGAGGGAATATCACATCTTGCACAAATAATCCAACATTAATCTTTAAAAATGAAAACAAAAATCAACTTCTTCAAGAGGTAATAGAAATAACCCAAATGAATGCGTATTCAAAACTATATGCAGCAATAAATATCCCGAGACTTCGAAGATTGTATCCTCTTTCTACCCATTAAAATTGTCTCTTCTTCATATTCAGATTAAGATTCAGATCAATCAATTGCTGGCAATGGCCGTCACACACATGAAGAGAACAGTGGCTGCCGACATGAAGATTGGATTAACTCTTGTCAATGGGGAAGAAGAGGGGGCGGTTTCCTGCATTGGCATGGGAGGATAAGAAGGAGAAGCTGCAGTTGGAGCATCCTCATCATCTGGTGAAAACACATATCCGTTTCCAGGAACGGCAATTCGAATCTTTTGCCTCTTTTCACAGTGTCCCGGTACTCCACTTGTGAAGAAAAACTCCCCATAGGATGTAATGTTGAAGAGAGAATTGCCATCATTCATTGTCAAGATTGGATCTTTAAGGTTGCAGGCCTTGTAGGAATTGAGCTGTTACTTGGATTACTGAATCTTGACTTGGTGGGTAAAGGAATACTGCAAAGAGGTAGGAGCTGAATCATTAGTTGACGAACAACAAACAAAACAGTAATACTAGCAGTCTATTGCCGAACTGATATTTAGACTAAGGAAGTTGAAAACGACTTACAAAGGGAATCACCAAGAGTGAAGTTGTGATTCTTGGACCATTTGAAGTATACATCTGGATTTGATGAAGAGGGTAAGTTCCAAGCATCTAAATCTCCAACCTTGTAATGGTAGCAGAAGACTTTGGCGGTTTGGATCAACAGATAAAATTGAAGAGCACACCAAAACTGGCATCTTGAAATTCTAATGCCTGCCATGTCTCTCTGGTCTCCACTTCGTTCTTTTCCTTCCTGTGTCAAATCTGGAGAGGGACACAACTTCGGAGTTTGGGAATTTTATTGGCCTAAAGGGTGCACATAATTGATTGACTGATTGTTGTTTGCTGATTGGTGGGATAAAGAGACAACTAGTACCAGGTGGATTTACTAGAATGCCCTTTGTTGCTTTTGGGCAAGGTTGATTAAACGTGATGCTGTCAAAGATTTGATGTTCAACTTTGCCTTTAATCAGTTTTAAACTCAGGATTTGAACCTCACAACCGTCTTATCTTTCGTTTTTGCACACAAAGTTTGGATACAACAATTTCTTATTTGTACACTCCATTATTTAATTAAAAAATATATATTTATTTAAATATTTTTTTAACATTTTAAATTTTTTGTACCTCTCAAACTCAATTTGTTATAGGTGGGTGGCTCATAAACTTTATTTACTAATTTAAAATTATATGAGATTCTAAAATTTTGTTACTTAATACTCTCGTTCACACATGACTTTGTATCGACAAAGCCCATGAAATCGGAAAGGGTTAAATTAGAACTCTTGAAACTAAAAAGGACTTTTACTGGAACCCATAATCAAAAAAGCTAAAAAATCGAGTCGTATGTAATTATATCGTTAAAGTGAAAATAAAATTCAAAACTTATCTCTTATATTATATTAAATTACCTTACTTTCATTTTAAAACCAATTGTTTATAAATGAAGTTTCTTCTAAAGTTTACTAAATAGTTTAGAATTCTTTTTGATACTTTGTTTCGCATGCATTACGTTTTGAAAAAGTACTGTAGTAATTTTTTATTTCAAGAGTACTACTGAAGACAAGCAAATCTATACAAAATTGCTCATACAGTTTTTTCTTTTTTCTTTTTAAAAATAAGTACAGTTATGATCTGGACCAAGGAACAGGGGAAGTCGAGACCATAGGTATCTTTGCTGGCATTTGTTCTTTTGGTAATTCAGTACAACTATCAGATCGACTGGTTTTGCAATTTGTGCAATGCAGAGTCAAATCACTTGGGTATAATTGGAATTGCCCAAAAATTAAGTGGAAAATGGCAAGGAGAGGACCAAGAATTATTTGACTTTTCAAAAAAAATTATTAGAAAAAAACCATAGCACATGGTACAGTTGGACAAGCACACATGATGCAACTCACCATAGGAAAGATCTGATGCAAATCGAAACCCACTTCTGAAATTACCCGGCGGAATGGAACGTGGCAACCGGAACAAACACTCCATGCTTCTGAAGAAAGGATGGAGAATTTTGAGCTTTTATTGAGCCCAACCCGAAAAAAAAAAAAAAAAAAAAAAAAAGACTCTTTTACAAAATAAAAAAGGGTAAAGCCCCTACTAGTCCTCTCTAGTCCCTAATATCTACCAGTGGGAAATACAAAGACAGACAGACAAAAGAGACAGACCTAGACCTGTTTTTTATTTACTTTTGCCTAACTTAAATTTGAGATAGTGATTAAATGATATCATTGTTACTCACTCCAATGTTTCTCATCCCCCATTTTCACCATCCTGTTCCTCGCATCATCACCCTCTGAAGCATTTTGTCCAAGGCCCTCCAAAACTTGGTCACATCCTCTACAGCTGCATTACTGAGCAGCCTGGACACCATGTGCTACCCGCTTGAATTTAAATCCAACCCACGATCGTGGGGCATAGCAAAGCCAACCAAGTAGGACCCACCCTTTCCAGGCTTGCGCACCTGCAGCACTGCCTTCTCAGCTGCCTTTGGCACCTCTTTGACCTTCTTATGACCGGAAAATTATTACATGAACCGAGCCTTGGAGAATTTTCTGCTTCGTCTACTTCTGTATATTTTTGGCTCCAATATTCTTTTACCATGTCGGTATTAACTGAAATAATATTGAATTCAAGTGCAAGTGCTGGCATGAATTTCATATTCCTTTCACTTCCGCTGCTATTCATGACATCTCAATCATTCTCCTTTCACATTTAGCCTTACATTTTATAACTACTAATTCACTGAAATAAACCATCTCCGATCATAATACAGCGCTCAACCTACAAGTAGTCATCAATGCATCCATCTGCAAACATCACTAAGTTGACAAAAAAAAAAAAAAAAATTCACTCTTAAGTGTACACCAATAATTCAATATATGTCTGCATTGCAGTTCTATTCCCACTTTAACTTCAATTCTTGAATTTCCTTTCTTTCTAACCTATGACAAATTCTGATCGTAGTAAAACATCCAAATTTAACAATTGTACCAAAACATAATGCTAGAGACGCTGTAAAGTCATAAGTGAACTGGAGGCCAACAATAAATGTGGGATCAGGCCCTGAAATAGTTATCTCTAAATTGGAAAAAGGTTTAGTTGTAGGTTTGAGTCCTAGAATTTCAAAGCAGCCTTGGCCATTGCCAGAGCACCCTCATAACTTTGATTTCCACCAATAAAGCCACTTATATGTACGAACACACAACCAGGAATCCCTGCCAACTTAGAGAGTTCATCATCTCTGAGTCCTCGCCATTGAGCTGGAAGGGCCTTCCGGCTTTCAAATCTATCTGGAGATACTGCCACTGCCTGCACTCGCCAACTTTTGCTTCTGTCATCCTACAAAACCACAAACCATAATTTTAATGCAACCAAAAACTTTGCTCAAGGAAAATTTGCATCTTAATAAATTCAGAAGAAAGTGATAACAGAACAAGATGGACCCAGCTACCTGATAAAGGACATATTTTATGGAAGGATCAATCTTCATCTCCTCCTCAAGCTCAAACAAATGAAGCTTCCACTACGTGACACAAGTTTAAATCAATTTTCAGCTTCGATTCCATATCCAATATGTTATGGGGACAAATAACAAACCGATACCATGAAAAGCTTCTAATAAACATACATAGATGATTATATTTTGATAATATACCTGTCATAGTATTATATCTCAGCAATGAAAGGGGTGTATCTTACAATTATTAGTGATACTGCTAAGATTTTAAAATAAGAATGCAAAAGGAACTAACAAAAAGATGCAAATTACCAATGGTTCAATCCTGTATGTCATACATACAAAGTGAAGTTTCACAAAAGGTAACCAGAAAACAGATACGGATATAATCTGGCATGCATAAATGACACAAGGCCAACTCCACAACCTATCTTGTCCCCACCGCGAATATTAAAGACTGTTCAATTGTAGAAGGAAATGCATGTGCAATCCAGTACAAGTCTTCCAAGATGAAAAGGTTGCAAGTGCAGAGTAACAGTAATATGAAAACAGTCTAAGCATAAAACTAGCATTTATGAGCTACAGAGTAACGAAAGATTGTGAGTTCTGGCTGCAACAGCAATAGAAGTTGCACTATCTAGTACAAACTTCTCAAATTACTCACAGGGCAAAATCTTTTCAAGACCATAATTTCTCCAGTTGGATCAATATCTTGTCTTTCTGCAAGGCACTCCATGACAATTGACCGTGCAGGTAACCACGATCTTACATGAAACCGTACACTCTGAGAAAAAGCAAGATTTGTTACTAGTTTAAATAAACAACTTCTGCAGCACATGTTAATTACTGGGCCTTAAATCCTTCTATCGTTTTGGGATCACGTTTAATTAATCACTATATTCCAAAATATTTTGCAAGAGTTAGATTGAAAAAGCTCTATAAAACAAAAAGAAAAAAGAAAAAGGAAACCTTACATCCAAAAACTCGCAGCCTGCCAGAATCATTGCACGTTCAAAGACTTCATTCTCCTTCTCGGATGACTGGTCAGGATCAGTCCAGTCCAAATTTAACCTTCCAACCCGAGAAGACAAATGAGTATTGTTTACATACTTTGGGGGCTGGTCTGTATCATATTGATTAATTCCATTATCTATTGCATCAATTGCCTGTTAAAGGTGAACAAAAATGTCAGGACAATTAATTGAATGACAAAAATTTGCCACTTGTGCAAAAAGTGGCCATACAAAACAGATAACATTTTCTCGGTGATACACTTTTGCACCCCCTTTGTCCTGAAGAGGTAAAATTATAACCAGAATACAATAGAAAAAAGACAAAAAATTATTATGAAATCCACACTTTAGCTTCAACTCCTTCCTACATTTTACAAAATAATAGCCATTAAATCATATTTTATACTAATGCAAGAGACAGAGAAAACCAAACACAGGAATTATAAAAGTTTAGGCATTGCATTAACTAATAATTGTCCTTGTACTTCTTTTAACCAAAAGATTCATTCTTAAATATACAGGTCTCTCGAGCAAGGTGTGTTCACATAATATAGTTTCCCAATCATGGCTCAAAAAAATGATCTTTCTTTACCTACCTTTTCCATGTCCAGAATTCTATAATCGTTTGCCCCTAGGTTTACCATACTACTCTCGGAGTTTCAAATGTAGGACATGAAAGAGTGTCATGGTCACAAAAAAAACATTTGTATCATCAATAGGAGGGAAGGGGGATTTGGAGAGAGCAAGGAGATCTTTCACCACTACCTCCATGAAGCTCTTATAAACTGCTAAAAACAACTTCTGCACATCAGGATGTTCTTCATCAACGCCAAGCTCTTTTGCAATGATCTCCTTCCCAAAGTGCTAATCAAATGCAACGCATCGTTACTCATGACTCCAGTAAATATTACAAATAACCCAAAATTAAAATTCGACTAAGTAGAGAAAGTCTATTCGACAACCAAGGAATTTTTTTTTTTTTTTACCTTGTAGATAAGACCAGCACTACTGAGCTTTGTATTAAAACCATGCCCAAAAACCTCCTCGAACCCTTTTTGGTGATGATCATACCGGTCGTTACTTGGGTCATAAACCCCACCAACATCAAGCACAGCATCTAGGCTTTCCAAAACCTTCATTTCAAGCAATTCATCAAACACATTACCCACACATGAGACGCAGCCACCTATATCCACATAAAACCCAAAACGCGTCGCTTCGCATACAAAGTATGAAACACGTACTGACCTTGGGATCGCGAGAACGGACGATTTGGGCATCGGAAAATTTGTTCGTGAGGCGAATCATGAAGCAGCCGAGAGCTTCGTCGCAGTGGAAGCTACCATTGTGAGTTCCCACACGCTTTGTTATCGTGGGGTCGCTGGTGGTAGTGGTGGTGGGTGAGGAAGAAGCGGTGCTGAAGGTGGCGGCCATGATGGGGAAGAAGAGGCTGTTGCGTTGTCTTTGAGAGTTGAAGTTGAAAAGCGGCTTCTTGCTGAGGAGAGCTCTTGAAAATACTAGCATCAACATGCCTGTCGCTCCGCAAGGCCCCAAGACTCGTTTTATAATATTTATTAGGGTTAATTACAGTTTGCCCCTAAAAGTAGGGGTAACTTACACTTTGTCCCATGTAAAAAATATACATTTTGCACCAGTATTTTTGGATTAAAATTTTTTTATTAACTTAATTTTGCATAAATTTTTAAAAATCTCAATTGTCCTTATAACTGCACGTGCATTGACAAATATGGCTATAGTCACTAAAACTTTTTTTTTTTCCTTCCATATATGTCTGTCATGCTCATATATATAATTTTAAAAAAATAATTGTACATGCTATTTAACTAATACTATAAAATACATAAAAAAATTTGTCATATTATACTACACAAACAATATTTCAATTTGTCAAAAGATTTTAAAAATTGTATAATAATAATGATATATTTTTTGCGCTATATACAATACAATAATGACTTATATCTAAACTTTTGCACATGTGTATATATAAAACAATAAAATGATATAATTTTTATTAATTTAATATTTTTAATATATTATGCTACATCAATATCAATTTAACTTTTTTTTCGTGCATGGAATATTACATTACGTTTAATATAATATGCTTATTAATATCAATTTTAACTCTTTTTTTTTTATATAAGATATAACATTATGTTTAATACATTATATTACATTAATATCAATTTTAACTCTTTTATTGGTGTATGAGATATCACATTAATTAAATTCTATGATCTTATTGGCTTTCTATATATATATATATATATATATATATATATATATATGCATGAATAAAAATTTGGATATAAATCTTTATTGTTTTGTATATAACGCAAAAGATGTATCATTACTATTACACAAATTTTAAAATTTTGCCACAACTTGAAATATTATTCATGAAGTATAATACAACAAAAATTTTATATATTTTATATGGTTAGTTAAAAAGCATGTACAAGTATTTTTCAATATTAATTTTTTAAAACTATATGTATAAATGCGTGTTATACGAATATGATAGACATGAAATGAATAAAATAAGAAAAAGAAGTAAGTTTTAATACCTATAAGTATATTTGTTATGAGGGCAATTTTTACTTTTAATAATTTATGCAAAATGAAATTAATAAAAAAAATTAACCCAAAGCTTTTGGTGCAAAGTGTACATTTTTTGCATTCAAGGGGGCAAAATGTAAGTTATCCCAACTTTTAGGAGGGCAATCTGTAATTAACCTTGTTTATTATTATTCAATTCATACCAACCTCATTTGGAAACAAATACGGTTTAAGGTTTAAAAAGGGAGGACTTACACCTTGAAATGGAAAAAGAAAATTTTGAATAGTTAGAACCAAGCATTTCATGGTTACATGGTACGTTTTTTTCCCTTTTTGATAGACATCTTCCCCCGTATGTTGGAATTCAACTAATTATTCTCTCTAAGATTAGCATATAAGAAATTACCTCCCAAAAAAAACAAAACACCTCAGAGTCGAACAAATTTGGATTAGTTGGAACAAATTTCCACTGTCGATAATTTTTGTCAACAGAAAAGTTTACAATCAAAAGTACTAGGAGTATATTCAGTGATATTTTCTTATAAATCAAATATTGACTGTTGCTGCTACATTAAACTGTAAACATTTTTAAGTTAGTTTAGCATAGGATATTTCTACACGAACAAGAGACAAGATTTGAGTCCAACACGCGTGCTTGCAAGTTCACACCTCAAATGTTGCGAATTAAGCCAAACGCACCATCCTGATTTCCCATATGCTTGCACTCTAGTAAACTAATGCAAGAGCTGTGATTAACCTATTGCACGGGAACTTGACAAATTTACCTAAAATTCACTTTGCTTTTCCATTATTTGTATTACGTATAGATTCAAGAAAACAGTTCGAAAGGGTTTATTTTGTATTACGTATAGATTCAAGAAAAAAGTTAGAAAGGGTTTCAGGGCAGAGATAAAGAGTAAATAGTATTCGAAAAACACCACCCCAAATGTGTGTAGTAAAACAATTTGAAATTTCACCCAACATAGTATTGAGAGCCTTACCTTACTTACGTCAGATAAGATACATTTGTAATATAATTGTGATTACTAAATAAAAAATAAAAAGGTTTCTTATGCACTAGAACCACACAAATTTGTCAAACAATATTTTGACAATAGAGCGGAATATTTTTAACATGCATGCTCGCCGGTGCACGCGCACGCAAATTTCTCAAAAGATATTTTGATAATGAAGCGAGAGGATTTTAATCAAAACTGCACCAAGTAAATTGAAAAACCATCATATTTTGAATTCTACCGCCGATTAAAGGCTAAGTGCAGCAATTAGAGTACACCCACACACACGCACGTGCAACGTATCACAAAACTTCCGTAATCAAGCCTCAGAACTTTGACGTATTGTAAAAGTGGAATCAGACCTCAGGGTGCATGGGTTGACAACCGATAAAAGGAGGTGGTGGGGGAGGAATGTTTACATTGAGATGGCGGTCAATATACAAACTCAAGCTCAACACCATTACAGTATCATGTAGCTTAAGAAATAAACGCAGGATCTACAAAACCCAAACCACATACCCACAGTTTTCCCCAAAATAAATACAGGATCTACAAAATGCAAACCACATACCCAACTCCCAAAAAAAAAAAAAAAAAAAAAGGTTTTCCTTGTCCTCACGTTGACTGGTTCAAGAAACTGATACGGAACTGAATCTGCAGTTGGGCCATCCGCAAAATGAAAGAAATTGTATCCTTAAAAAGCCAATTATTTACTTGTTTGCTATTTAGAAAGCTGGAATCTTCTGTAACAGATTTATTTGATCTCAAGAGCAAGACTCCAGAAACATGCATGCTAGCTGCATTTCTTCCCATGCCCCATATATCAACTTCCCAAAGTCAATTGACTGAATAAAACTCTTACCTGAATTTACATGGTGTTAATTTATAATTGTACATATTCATTTACTTGTCAAGAATCGAACTCATCCTCCTGGCCAGACATTATGTTTATCCGCTGTTGCAACTGTCAGCAAGAGGCAAATAATGAACATAAGAAGCAACACCACAGAGATTTTGCTTGGTTTTTCTTGCTTTAAAACTAAATTTCTTGAAAAGGTGGCTGGAAGATGCCCAAAAGGTAAGGGCAACGCAATGTGCCTTGCTTCTGTTGAGGATGTATGAATGACACCCTTTCACCTTCAGGACTATTAAACTTTTACTAACCTAATATCTAAATATAGAACCATCCTATTTAAACCAAGAACAGCTACAGAATGCAACTGAAAGGACCAAACACAAGTAAATATCTGCAAGAAAACTCACTTGAATGTACTTCAATTTTTCAGCAGTTAATTCGTCAGTCAAGTTATTCATCCTGTACACACACACACACACACACAGAGACAGAGATGAGATGAGAATTGCCCTGAAAGAAAATTAACGAACTTGTGGAGAAAAGTAGACGTTCAATAAAAAGGAGTTACCTCACTTGAAGCTCACAAATTTTTGTAAGCAGTAAATGCTCCCTTTCAGTAACAGCACCATCAACCTGTCAAATATCTGGATTAGTCCAACATATTTATCACACATCACATGGTAGAAAAATGAACGCAAATTGGAGGTAGATATTCTACCCCAAGTAACCGGTTAAAGAACTATGCGAACATCCTCATGGAATCTTTAAGAAGCAATATCTTTTTAAATGACACGACATATGCATCATGATGAGAAGCATTAATGCCACAGATTAATTGACAAACGCAGCCTCATAAGTAAAAGTTATCAAGTGTTCGTTCCCTGCTTCATATTAAAAGTTTTGCAAGTTGTTTCTTGGCCTGGCAAAGGACAGGTGAAGGGGGCCAAAGGTTGGGATTATTAAAACACTACAGCGAGGTACTGAAGGAACTATATGTCACTTACGTTTCCATTATTCTCTATATTGCAAGGGACTGGAGCCAACTTCCCATTTTGCAAAACTGAAAAACAATAAGAGAATCAAGTTGTGCCACTAAAACCCATTTGCAATATAAGACTATGTCATAATGCTGAAACATTCTGCTCACCATCTGCTACCTCAGCTAGCTGCAAGCTATCGAGTAAGTTCATAATGAGATCCTGAGATTATATAACAATTACAACAATCATAAGAAGGGAAAGGGACAAGAAAAGTTTCCATTGTAAACAATAGACAAAAACCATAATTTTTAAATAGAGCACTTGGCATTACACAGCCCCTAAAAGTACTACAAACAAAAATAAACAAAATGTCACAAATAAACCAAAGAAGAGTTTTTACCTGTTGTATTGATGTTTGCTGAAAAAGGTTTTGGAGGTGAGGCATCAGAAAAGAAGCTGGCATATTGCTGTTCCCAATTTCTTTTGGCAAGTGATTTGTTGGCTGTGAAACAATCAAACAAGAATCATCACTAAGGACTTTGACATGATTACCCAGGAAGGAGGAGGAGGAGGAGAGAGAGGGGGGGGGGGGGGGGGGGGGGCTTTATCTGAAACACACTAGAAACAAAAATTGTTCGTGAATGGTGAATTTACAAAGTCAACCAGATTATAGACCAGATACTGTTCTTTCCCTTTAT